>NW_020769317.1:25225129-25237124 GCF_900518735.1 Pseudonaja textilis
GAAAGAAAGAAAGAAAGAAAGAAAGAAAGAAAGAAAGAAAGAAAGAAGCAAATACTTTTGCGTGCTGACACCACAAAGATTGGCTAGTTGATGATATCAATAGAAATGCATTTTTAGCATTCCATATCAGTCTAAGGACCAGTCTAGTTGATTTTGCTCATGACAGAGATTTGCATTCAAAGGAGATTTTGCTAAAGTACAAGAAATCAGCATTTTGCAACATTGAGATGCTATTCTGAAGACTTTATGTGCTTGCTTTGAGTACTTTCCAAGTTGTACATGGATATGCCTGTGTTTTGACTGATAGTTCTGCTTCACTGGCAAAATAGCTATGCATACACGTTCATGCAAAAATGAGTTGGAAAACCATTAATGCAGCAGCATTAAGTAAGAGGTAAATTGCTTAGTGCTTCAAGAAACAACATTTTGCACACAACCACATGCTTTGTGAAATAGTCCTTAGAAAGTATTTTTCCCTCAGTGAGGGCAACCTGGTCTACCAATTATGGGAAGGAGCATACTGCTTCTGCTTTCATCTTTCAGCCCCAATCCAGGGGCTTTCGCAAACAGTCACTTTTGAGACAAACTATATTTGTTTTAAATTTATGTTTTACCGACAAAGGTTAAGAAAACTAAGATCATGGCATCCAGCCCCTCAATTCCTGGCAAATAGTTGGGGAAGAAATGGAGGTAGTGATAGGTTTTATTTTCCTGTGCTCCAAGATCACCACAGATGGGGACTATAGCCAAGAAAATAAAAGATGCTTGCTCCTGGGGAGGAAAGCTATGGCAACTTCAGACAGCATAATAAAAAGCAGAGACATCACCCCAGGGGTGGGATTCAGTTTTTTTAACAACCAGTTCTGTGGGCATGGCTTATTTGGTGGGTGTGGCTTGGTGGTCATGTGACTGGGTAGGCATGGCCAACTCAACATCACTCATGTGAAGGGGCGCTTCTCCTCGCCTGGCTTCTCATGACAGTGGGGATGCTGCAACGGTCATAATGTGAAAAATGCTCATAAGTCACTGATTTCTGTGCCATGTAACTTTGAATGGTCACTAAATGAACTGTTGTAAGGCAAGGATTACCTGTACAAAAATACAAAAAGCTTCTTTGCTGGATAGGGAATCCTGGGAGTTAAAGTCCATCCAAAATTAACACCCAATGTTAAGAAACACTGCTCTAGACCTTCACATCTGTACTTTAAACAATGATGCAAGTAGGTAACTGGAACCCAAACTTAAATAACATCTGAACACACACTAGCTTTGCTAGTAATGCCATAGTGTTACTAATTTAACTCTAGTTTTATATAGCATGCTTACATTCTGTTAATCCCATTTTCCTTTGAAATGCCTTATCTATTTTTTTGTGCATCATATAGAAAAGAGCTGTTCCACGCAACTCACGTGTGGGCAATAGGAAAATCAACCTGGTTTTGTGTGTGTGTGTGTGTGTTTTGTAAAGCATTAACATTTAGCTAGACTAATCAAAAAGTTGTGTTTTATTTTTATATTGTGTGTTTTATGCATTTTATGGATTTTATGGTAAGCTCTCTAGAGTTTAAATAGGGCAGATACATAACATATAAATAAATAAAATGGCTAAATTCCGGCCTGGATATCTTTCATCTTTTGCCTGTTATTTACAATGACAGCTTCTTATTCCCATTGAATTAAAGAAAACTTAATAAGGCAAATTAAAATTAGATGACAAATTAGTTGGGCACCTAATTTTCAACTACGTAAGAAATCCTTCTGGAGGGCTGATGTACAGCTGTTGCCTATAACAGTCTTGAAACAAATTGGACAATGAATTGACATCCTCTAGCACAGTGGTGTCAAACTTAATTTCATTGAGGGCCGCATCAGGGTCGTGTTTGACTTTGGGGCGGGGCAGCATGACATCACTTGTGTTGGGGGGTGCCTGCAGTGGTCTGAGCACTCTGCCAGCAAAAACGGGCTCCTAACTTCTGTTTTCAGTTGGGACGGCCTTCTGCAACCCTTTGCCAGTGAAAATGGAGCTCCGGAGGGCTTCACTTGGCCCTCGCGAGCTCCATTTTCACTGGCAGAGGCATCATAGGCCTGTCCTTCACTATTTCCAAGAGGCCCCATGGGCCAGATCTAAACACCCTGTGGGCCAGATCTAGACCCTGGGCCTTGATTTTGACACCCCTGATCTAAAATGATCAAAGATGGATCTCCGTTCATTCCAACCACTTAAAATATGTGCCAGCTTTTTGGCAAGAATATATGAGAACCAAACTCTTTACTGCACAATCCAATTAAGTTTGTATCCTTTTACCACAAATTTCCTCTTAATTTTTGCATTGGTGCTTGGGAGTGAAACACACAGAATATGCTAATCTTTGTACCAAGTTGACATCAAGTCAGCATTAATGAACAATTGATAGCACAGATTGTGCCAGTGGACATAATTGTCCACCCATGAAATGTGTTTCTGTGATGAGAGGCCTTTTGTAAGAGTTGCTGTACAGGTAAAGATGAAAAGACTATGGTCACAAGATGCTTTGCAAATCTGATCAAAAGGGTGTTGTGGTTCTCTGGCAGCTGGGGCAGATGGCAGCAGAATTGGACAGTGAGGAAGAAAGGAGACCAGTCAGGGAGTCCGGAGAGGACTTGGACGAGGGTCCTGCATCCAATGCAGGGATGAGGTCAGGACCATCTGGGAGTGGAGTGCTGCCTTTGGAGCCTTCAGAGTCTGGCAGCAGTGAAGCAGAGGACCTAGGGGAGCCTGTTCCCAGTGCACAGAGCTGCCGGAAGGTGAGAGAGTAGCTGAAACAAAAGGGGCAACTTGGGAGTAAGGCTGGGAGGTGATTGCCCCTCCCATAAGGGATAAAAGTCAGGCCTCAATGACGAAACCTTTGCAGGAAGCAAAGTAGTTTGATCAGTTCTGAATCATCCTTAAGCTCTGTGTACTTTGGTTGTTTTTTTCTTGTACTTCGGTTGGTTTCTTTTATAGTTAATAGGATACTTCTATTTCTGGCCACATTCCACAGAACTGAAAGATGTGTGTTTATCTTGGGGGACTGTTTAAGATTAGGTCTGGCAGGGAATGAAAACAATTCCCAGCAATGCAATAAAATCGGTTTTGCTTTTAAAACGAGTTGGTGATTAATTACATTTGATTAAGCCTGGGTCAGAACATGGTCTGAACCCTACCATGAAGGTCTTGGACAAGATATTCAAATGCTGTAATATGTCTAAACCTGCAAAGATCAGAATCATGCAAGCCATGGCATCCCCCTTTGCCTTAAATTTGAACTTTAAAAGAGCAACATAGGAATAATGACATTTTTGAACTCTGGTGTTGAAAAAGACTCCTGAGTGGGCAAGGTATTTTGGATATAATGTGATGCTTGAACAATGGGAAAAATGTGGATGAAGGGTTTAAAATTATAATCTAAAAGAGAGCAGCTATATGATTATGTATCATTGGTATTTAACGCCAGATAAATTATCCAAGATGTATAAAGGCATGTCAAATGAATGTCGGATGTGTGAAATGAAGCGTGGATGGCCTGGCTGTGGGGGCTCTGAGATAAGCTGATGTGGGGCACATGGGCAGCTCCATCACTCCCCTGCCTTGCCTTGTGGCCGTGGCACCATGAACAACCAGACGGAATGGGCAGGTGGTCGACAGTGAAGGCACTTAAGTAGGGCTTATTTTGGGGAGTGGGGCTTATATTAGGAGTATGATAAAACCATACTAGGTCTTATATTCGGGATAGGTCTTATTTCCAGGAAAACTGGGGGATATGTACGCTGCCACCATCCAAAACAATTTTCAGCAGCTCTTTATGCAGAAACACATATGATCAAGTTCCCATGAAAAACATTAGGATTAGCTCTCCTTGTTGCCCTAGAGGGAAAGAGTGACAGCATCCTAAATCCTGCCCTTTTCCTCCTGCAGTTGAACAGACAAGCATAGCTTTTTGTTTCAACGTTGAATCCTCTTACCTACCGAGGCAGTAACTCAATAAAAGGTAAAAAAAAATTGCTCAGCTAAAAGAGACACAGTCACCTTGAGGCACTGATTAGCCCATGAAAATAAAAAAAGGAGAGGATTTAGCTGAGAATAATACAAGCAAACATTCTGCAATGTAATAAAGGTGAGCTCTGCAAACGAAGGCACACAGAGGTATTCTGGTGGTTGCTATTGGCAACTGCTCCGATATCATGCTATAGATTTCATATTAATCTATTCTACTTGGCCCCAGGTGATTCACAGCATTGTTTAAGGTGTTTATTTGTTGCATGCTTAGCATTTAACATTGCTTATCCTTTCGAAATTAGCCTCAAAAAATTATCCTCAAATGTTTTTAGTATTCATTCCTCAGAAGCCTCAATACAATATTGTTGCAAATCCCTGTTTCCCCAAAGCAATGATAAATTCCAAAACAATACTATACTGGATTTAGGATGAGGATTGGATACTTGAAGCAAGTATTTACAAATATACCTCACAAATATGAAAGGAGGTAAGTGTAGAAATGATGGTATTGCTACACACCGTGTATTCTGTATCAGATTCACAGAAAGGAAAAAATGAAACCATATGATAGCAATAGCATTTGCTGCTCCCTAATACTTTACAGCACTCTTTAAGAGGTTTACAGAGTCAGCCTATTGCCGCCAACAATCTGGGTGCTCGGAAGGATGAAAGGCTGAGTCAACCTTGAGCCAGTCAGTATTGAACTTCAGGCTGTGGGCAGAGTTAGCCTGCAAAATTGCATTCTAACCACTGCACCACGGTTCTTGATGCTCTCCTTTTGGTTCGCTATGCTTGTATTTATTACAGTTGGCTGTGGGGTTCTCAAGGTTTACAATCCATGCATTGGGAAGATAGCAAAGTTGGAAAAGATTAATCACTAACATGGGGATAAATGGGAAAGACAGGATTCAGCTATAAAGAAAGATATTTCTGACCAATTATTCTCAGAAACATGGTAGAAATGAAATACTCAGATTGGTTCCCATCAAAGTTCCATGTGCATTCTATGGAATCCCCCTCCTTTGCCTCATTTTATTCTCATAACAGACTTGTGACTTGAATGACTGACCCTTAAGTTCCCCTAAACTCTGCTGAAGATGCTATCTAGCCTGCTAATGAAACGTTCAGAAACCATCCCAAAGCACTTGAGGGCAGGACAAGAAGCAATGAGTAGAAACTAATCAAGGAGAGAAGCAACCTAAAACTAAGAAAAATTTATTTATTTATATTTAATTATTTATTTATATTTAAAATGAGCACAGGTATATAATAAGGTCACCAGTCACCTTCTGTCTCTGCTTAGCCCCACATGAAATGGCACATAATAAATAACATAGCAGAGTCATATGAGTGGGAAAAAAAAGAAAACTAGGAATGTTTCAAGAGAGTCAGAACCCATATTCTTAATTTGTTGGGGTCCACATCATTTATTAGCATCTGGCTCTAGACTTCGCATCTCTGTGTAGGTCTTGTAAAAAACAGAATTGCCCAGTTCTGTAATGCTGAATTTATAGGGAGAGAGATTGATTCCTTTTGTCCTCACAGACACACACACACAGAGAGAGAGAGAGAGAGAGAGAGAGAGAGAGAGAGAGAGAGAGACAGCAAGAGAGACAGACAGACACAGAGATAGAGATAAAGATAGAGAGACAGAGACAGACAGACAGACAGACTGAGACAGAGACAGACAGAGAGCCAGAGACACCTCTGGCTCACCCTAAAGACAGACAGAGAGACAGAGAGAGACAGAGATATAATATATTCTGCATTAAACTCAAATAAAGTGTGGAAAACCCCAGATATGAATGAATGATTATATTCCAATGGTTTGAAAGTTCAGTAATGTGAATTGCAAACTTTAATGTTGCACAAAGCATGACAGGAGGTTTCCGTAGATGAAGCTGTTCTGAAAATCATATTAATTTAACTTTATGCATTTTGAAACCCTCAGATTAGATGAGCTCACCACAGTGGTGGCATTCAATTTTTTTTACTACTGGTTCTGTGGGCGTGGCTTGGTGGGCATGGCATGGCTTGGTGGGTGTGGTATGGCTTGTTGGGCATGACATGATTTGGTGAGCATGGCTTGGTGGGTGTGGCAGAGGAAGGATACTATAAAATCTCCATTCCCTCCCCACCCCATTAACCTGCTTTCCAGCTCCATTCTCCTGTGCAGGGCAACAAAAGAAGACACAGCTGATCAGCTGGGACTGAGGAGGCAGATAATAGATGGGGGAGGGATCAACCAGAGATGGTATTTACCAGTTCTCCAAACTACTCAAAATTTCCACTACCGGTTCTCCAGAACCTGTCAGAACTGGCTGAATACCACCTCTGGCTCACCATAAAGGGCTCAAACTTATTTTTAAATTTGTCTCCACCAGATTTAAGCTTTGCAATTCAATTTATATTCAACATTGAGTTAATTCAGCTCTATGGAGATTCTCAATCATCCACGTGATGGTTGTTCTCAAAGTGCTTTTCCAACTAGACTTTCTTGGTTTTTTTTTCTCCTTTGAAAACATTTTGCTTCTCATTCAAGCAGTGAAATGTTTTAAAGAAAAACAAAAAACAAAAAAAGTCCAGCTGCCTTTTTGAAAAGCACCATTGGGACAACTTAAGCCAGGGTATCACCCAGAAATGGCAAAAATAAAATGTTAAAAAAAAAGAAAAGGGAAGGAAAGCCATATTTTACCTTCCCTCCTTCTTACAGTTCAGTAAATTGGGGAAAAGTCTGAATTGTTTCCACATAATATTTTGCTTCCCAGAAGTCAAAGAATGTTTCAACACTCTATGTCTATATAATTATTTTTGAATATTTCTCAAGGTCAAGGTCATTGTCAGGTGTGAGAGATAAGGTCCACAGTGAAAATCCAATTAAAATGATTTATTCTTGATCACATCTATGCATAGGAATCTTCAAAGCTGCCTGGGATTACATAAGGATAAATGGAACTCAAGGGGGGTTGAACTTAGTTCACTTGTGGCTACATAGGGATTCTAGGTTGATCCCTCATTTAACTCTGCTCTCAGATTCTGCCACTCCTTCTCCCACAGTCATCTCCCTTATTGTCTACATCTCAGGAGTCCCTGGCTAGCTCATAAACTGTCAATACCAACATGATTATTTTTATTTATTAAATCTATATGCTGTCACTGTTGAGTGACTGTATAAATTATTAAACAATAAAGATAACATTGTCTCCTTCACTTATTTTTCTGGGCACAAGGAAAATGTTCTTAAATTTCTCTGAAGGGTGGGAGAGCTTATCTGTTGGTGGGTTTCTTCCTGTTCAAGGGTGAACCAAGAATACGACTACCGTAAGAACCTATCCTTGTACAATTTTCTAAATTGAAATACTTTCGCTAATGACATCAATAGACTAAATTGTCCCTTTCAATTGTATCATTGTAATATTCCAAGAGTAGACATACCATAAATTTGTACAAAGGCACACACATACAAACTTCTTCCAACATTTCCTGTAACTGACTACTTAGAAATAAGGGGAATGGCACTGATTCAATAAGATGCTTTGCTTGAGACTTCATGGAAGAGAAGAACCCCTTGAAGATCTGCATAATCAAAACAACTATGTAAATCTATGTACAGCCTCACTTTAGAAGGGGGGGAGGGAGTTAGCCCTAAATTGTAACTTGTTTATTGAGGTCTCTGTATCAGCATGGGTAGGTTGGCAACCTTAAACACTCACAGAGCCACAAAGGTCCTAACAAGAAGCCCTTTGTTCAATTCTGGAGGCAACCAGAAGTCTGGTTCCCCACCATAGGGTCTCCTCCTAGCACGGTGTCCTTTTTTCATCTACCTGTCCTAACCAAAACCCCTATCAATTGGAGAGCTGACTGGCAACAGGGAGCCACAGCAGGAGATGAAACAGCCACATGTGGCTCCAGAGCCATGGGTTGCCAACTCCTGATATAGACTCTATTAGGAATGTAAGTCACCAACAGTTGGGTTGGAAAATATGTAAACCAGGATAGACATTTTAATACTGTCTCTTTAAGGGAATGCTAAAATGGTAATTGGGTATGGTTCCTCAAATGGCCATAAGATGGAGCCAGAAACCTGGGTTGTTCTGTACTGTTGTTGAGAGTTTTGCCATTCCTGCATTTCCCTATTGACTGTTACTGATCATCGTTTTTCTTGGATTTGATGTGAGTCTGTTATTGAACTGTTTTTGCTACTGGACATTGTTAATGGATTATCCCTGGACTGAAAACTGACTGCTTTAACCGTGAATGACTTGGACTGCTTGTTGGACTTTGCTTAAATGTTTATTGGAAGTAAAACCTACATTCTACTATACAGTGTATCTGTGTGCTGGGTGTGTGTTATTCTTTACCACTCTCACTCTCACTCCCTGTGTGCGCTCATTCTCCTAATGGGGAATTACCTCAACAGCCTCTGATGTAAGTGTATCACTATTATTAAAGCATTCCATTCAGAAATTTCCTTTTCCTAAAAAAAACAGCAGGTAAGGTTCCTAGATAATTGATCTAGATGCCATTAAATAGTTTAAAACAGTACATAGCTGGTTTCAGCAATATAGAATAATCCTATACATGAAAAGGGAAATTTTCAAAAGATACACCTGCTGGATTGGAGGTAATTAATTCTGAACTTCCGCAATAGTTAATGCTCTTTTTGATCACAAAGAAGACACGGAATAAAAAAAATTGCAATTGCTGCATTTCTCATTCTGTTAAAGGTCAGGAAGACAAGTTCAGGGAAAGCTACCATGTAATTAGATGAAGCTGAAAATGCATTTCTGAGGAAATGATTTAAATCAGGCTTCCCAATCTGGATGCCCTTCAAATTATCCAAATCAATTCAGATAATTTCCAGGGTGGGGCAAATTGCCTGGAAAATTCTGGGAGTAAAAATCTGGATCCAGTTTGATTAGGACTGTTTTAAGTAAATGAGAAAAATGTTATCTTTATATCCATATAAAGTTTAATTAATTCCAAAGGCACCACTGTTTCCAAACTGAATTTCAATTCCACACTTGAAATATTTCTCTGGTCCCAAGAATACTTTTACTCTTGTAGAGGAAACATTCTTTAGACATGAAGGTTATCTACTGGTACATCACTGACCCTTGTGATTTTACAATTTAATATTGGGGCACAATGGTTCAGTTGTTACAGATGCTGAGCTTGTCAACTGGAGAGTTGACAGCCCATGTTCAAGACCTGAGCTCTGAGCAATGGGGAGTGCTTCCATTACTTGCTCCAGCTCCTGCCCACCTAGCAGTTTGAAAGCCTGCAAGTGCAAATAGACTAATAGGTACCACTTAGGAGAAAAGTAACATTATTCCCTGTGGCTTTAGCTCCTAGCCAGCAGGCCACATGACCATGGAAATTGTCTTTGGACAATGCTGGCTCCCACAGCCAAGAAATAGAGATGAGTACCATGCCCTAGAATCAAACATGGCTGACAGGACATGGCTGTACCATCTAGAGGTGTATATTGTGATATATTGTGTAATGTGTAACTTAGGCAGTAGCTCTGTAATTAATAGAATAGAATTCTTTATTGGTCAAATGTGATTGGACATACAAGGAATTCGTCTTTGGTGCATAAGCTTTTAGTGTACATAAAGAAAAAATAAAATACATTCATCAAGAATCATGAGATACAACACTTAGTGATAGTCATAGGTTACTAATAAGCAATCAAACCATACTAGGGAACAAATAAAACAATATAAATTGTAAAGATACAAGCAACACGGTTGGAAGAGATACGTAATAGGAAGGATGAGAAGAATAATGGTAATACAGTCTTACTAAATGGCTTGACAATTTTATGAGAATTAGTTGTTTAGCAAAGTGATTACATTTGGGAAAAAACTGTCCTTGTGTCTGTTGTTGTTGTTCGGGAGTAGACTTTCCTTCAAGATATTTGGTTTTTTCAGTGTATGCAATAGCTTTCTGTGGACAGTTGAAACAAGGCAGAGCCTTACTTCTAAAATTAAATCAAAACCTTGACAAAGACTTGTTACTTGGTTTAGCAAATGCAGAAGAATTGGTGGGGGGTGGGGGGAACCACTCTGGAAGCAGAGTGAGAAATTAGATCAGAAAGTATTTTTGAGCGGACGGGTAACAACCTGGAGAAATAATTGTGTAACATATTTTCAACAAATTAGTAATGTTACATCTGAGTGCTGTAGCAAGGAGAACATATAGACAATTTCCATGTTTCCTGCAGGATCAAAGATAAGGCACTGTTGATAGTATCAGGAGTACAACTGCATTCATCCTTCTTACAGAATTATGTCTATAGCTCAGACATAAATCAGAGTAGCAAGAACAAACAAGGAAAACAGGAAATGAGAAGGCAGAGACAGTGTGGATTGTTAAAAAAGAGAAAACAACAGAATCTTATAGATTTCTAAGAATCTTCATAAACTATACTAATCTGAAGTAGTTCTGTTGATTAGCAGAGTTACATGAAACACCAGGAACTGTCAACTATGGCGGGGGGGGGGGGGGGGGGAGAAAAAAAATTTTTTATTGGGGCAAAATGACTCTTCTCATCAATTTTCCCTTTTTGGTTCATCACTCCAACTTTTTGGTTCAAATTACCTTGAATCATCAACTGACTGACAGTAAGAATTCTCTATCAAACAATTATGGGATTAAATCATGCATAAATATTGAGTCAATGCAAGTTGTATTTTGAACGATCTTTAAATGACATAACCCTTCCAAATGATTGTGCTGTTCAAATATGTCAAATCTTACATCAGTACATGCCATTTGGCATTCTGATCCAGTTCAGCAGCATTTTATAGACAACTACAATAAGCTGCAGTGACACAGCTTTGAAGGTTTGCTCTAGCTAGCATATTCTTTCATTTCTAAGTTGCCAATGCTTACATTTCCTTGCAAAGAAGCAACAAAATAAAGTAGACAATTACAGAAAAACTTCCAAGCTCTACGTTAAATCCCAATTTTTTTGAGTTTTCAAATAAAACTGTAGTAAGAGAAATAAGCTTTGGGATTACGAATTTGAAACAAAAGGGGAAGGTTTTTTTTCCCTTAATGTCTTATATAATGTTGTCTGCAAATGTATGTATGTATGTATGTATGTATGTATGTATGTATGGTATTCAGCTTTGTTCGGGTATTTTCTCACGGTGTTATAGTTGTGCTTTTAAAGTTGTAGCAACATTTCGGCAGAGTCTCATCTACCATCATCAGGCTTCTGTATTGTGTTTGTCTATGAGTCAGACTTTCACAGCCGTTTCTGTTTTAAATTTGGTGCTAGCCTACTGCTGTTCCAGAATGGTTTTTTCTTCATCCTGATTGGTTGGGAGTCTTGGTCTGTGTTTATTGGTCTTGGAGTTTTCTGTGTTCTGCTTGATTGGTGTTTCTAATATCTTCTGTCTCATTTGTAGCTTTTTTTGTCTTGATTGGCTGGCAACATTGTGTTTCCTGTATTGGAGGCTTTTAGTGCAGCTTGGCTCCGAGTAAATGGATGGCTATCATTTGTGAAGCTAGGTTTCATCTGGGTGCCTGGTTGGAGTGTGTTTGAGCTGGAGGTATCAGGGGGGATCTGTTTGTGCCCAGGTGTTTGCCTGGCTTGTGGTGTGGAGATTTTTTTGTTTGTGAGTGCAGGCTTCCAAATGATTGACAGTCTGGTGGAATCATCTCTTCTATTCATACTTTCAGGTCTTTTTTCAATCTCTATGGCTTCTCTGATAATTCTGTAGCTGGGGTTTTCTATAGTGGCTTGGGTTTTGGTGCCACTGAAGTCGATGCTATGACCTGTGGCTTTCATGTGTTGGACTTGTGAGGAAATGTGTTCCAGCTTTTTTACTGCATTAACTTTAATGCAGTTAAATTTAATTACAACTTTAAAAGCACAACTATAGCGATGTGGGAAAATACCTGAACAAAGCTGAATACCATACATATAAAAAGCCGCAAAAACTTAAGAAAATATATTCATATGTG
>NW_020769317.1:25253005-25263029 GCF_900518735.1 Pseudonaja textilis
CAGCTGCATCACTACCCACTTCAAACCCCTCCGAGCCATACATGAAGCAAACCGACACCCACTATGAAGATGCAACAGGACCACGAACTAGAAGCCAAACAGCAAGATCACAACTCACCAGCTCAAATCCCCCAGCAACTAAGACTAACCGGAGCACAGCCAAGCCCCCACCTGAACAGAACACGCCTCCAACCAATCAGAACACGGCTAACCCCCCAACCAATCAGAACACAACCAAACCCCCTACCAATGAGAACACACCCCCACCCAATCAGAACACAGCCAAGCCCCCACCCAATCAAGTCCCACCCCCACTGGCAGTTAAAAGGAGGAAGCAGCTGCAATCTCACATTACTCTGAAAAGCACAGAGCCGGAGACAGAAGCCTGAAGATGATGAATGAGACTTCATCGAAACGTTGCCTAGATACTTCGAATCTTACGCGGGAGAAAACCCGAACAACCAAAGATCCACATATATATATATATATATATATATATATATATATATATATGACAAAGTTGCAACTTGTCTTTCATGTATAAATATGATCAGAGATGCAGACTGAAAAGTTTAGTGGGTTGGTATAGTGGTGGTAGCCGATTAATTCAACCTCTCTGAGTTATTTTCACAAGGCTAACAGATGTGTGCTTTGAGTTGTTCAGCTCCCAACTACTGTGGCAAATGACTGTTGCACACCTGTGCTGATCCTGAAGACATAACTAGGAATTCAACTCAGTTCTCAGGGGTCATGAATGGCCAGTCTGGAATTTACCATTACAATCAAACTATAATACTAAATTGTAAACTCCAAAGAAACCATCCCCTCTTTGAATCTCCAGTTTTCACACTGAATTGAAATACAGCTAAGTCAAATAGGTCTAATAATGTGCCTACAATACCCTGATGGTTAATATTCCAGATTCTTCAGGGCTCTAAACCTCAAAGGTTTACTTGCTACTCTTCTAATCCAATGTTTGAAACATATTAAGAATGGATTACAGAGGTATAATGAGTTGCCAAGTGTAGATATGGGGTTTATTAGAATATACATTAAGGAGAAATAAGGAAAAACTTCATAATAGTGAAAACAACCAGTGGAACAACTTTCCTTCAGAAGCTGTAAGTGCTCCATCACTGGAGGCTTCTAAGAAGAGACTGGACAGCCACTCTGAAATGGTATAGAGCCTTCTGCTTGAGCAGAAAATTTCCATAGTCCCTTCCAGCTTTATTCTGATCCAAAGATGTCTGATACATATAAGAAGCTATATTATATTTAGAGCAAAGTACAATCAGAATTTCTAATCTCTACTCCTTATTCTAGAAGGGACACAATGGCTCAGTGGCTAAGACACTGAGCTTGTTGATCAGAAAGATCAGCAGCTCAGTGGTTCAAATCCCTAGCACTGCCTAACAGAGTGAGCTTCTTGCTTGTCTCAGCTTCTGCCAACCTAGCAGTTCGAAAGCATGTAAAAATGCAAGTAGAAAAATAGGGACCACTTTGATGGGAAGATAACAGCATTCCATGGACCTTCAGTGTTTAGTCATGATGGCCACATGACCACGGAGACGTCTTTGGACAGCGCTGGCTCTTTGGCTTTGTAACAGAGATGAGCATAGTCCCCTAGAGCTGGAAACAACTAGCACATATGTGCGGGGGGAATCTTTACCTTACCCCTTATTCTGGACACGAAGACTGAGGGCAGAGTTTTGTGTAGAGAATAGATAGCAAGGATAATATTTTCCAACCATTTCAGTGGGGAAAGGATACCTTTAAGATGAATAGCTTATATCTTCCTCGGAAAGATAGAAACCATATGGGACAAATCAATGTAATTTATTTTCATTTGAGCTTACCCAATTCACAGCTCTAAAAGTGATATAAAAACTGGAATAGTTATGTGTCAAATATAGCAGTTTTTCAGAGCTCGAGATATAAATCATGGATACAAAAAACATACACAGAAATATATGTATGCGTTAGGAAAATGGCCTCCAACAAATTGTATTTAGTATGCAAGAATGCTTGAAATTAGATTAAAAATTACTTACAACAAAATATGTGTTAAATGTGCATTTAAACATTTAGAGAAGAATTGTGCTTGACAGAGAATCTAAATATGCCTATGAACCGACTTCTATGTAAACACTTTGTGAAAGATATATTCTCTGAGATCTTGAATAATATCTCCCTGGAGAAAACAATTACAAGAAATATTGGATTTTACACCCAGAACACATCCTAGTAATCATATGCTCAAATCTGATTTAATTGCTTAAATTTAGTTTTTAAAATTATGCAATTTCCAGACAGGAGATATAATCAACCGTATCTTAAATAAACCTTCAAATGTAGAAACATATAAAAAATAAGGCCAGTAATTATGTCTGGCTGTCCAGATACTTTTCTACATTACTCAGCATTAAATTTCAACAAATCCCTTTAATCTTATCCATTGGAACAATGTGTCAAACTATCATGTAAGCAAGAGCTTCTTTTTTTCTTTAAAGTTGTCTTCAACTTGTTCCATTTATAAAACAATTTATTTTTATATGTTCCTAATTCATTCAGATAGCCTTCAATCCTCTCACTCCAGCCCACACAATATCTAATGCATTTTCAGGACCTTGAGTCAACACACTTACACAATTCACCTGAATAATTTTCCATACATTTGGATAAATATCCCTCTTTACCACCTACTCAGGAACAGATTGTAGCCATAAGTGCTGAAAAACAACAACAGAAGGGTTTTATCAATAAATGTAGACTCTGACATTAACAATGTAAAGTATGAGAGACAAAAAAAGCTTCTTTGAGCCATGGTTCATTGGTACATCTCATGATTTTGATGTAGGAGATTCCAAATTTAGTCCTCAGCCTTTGTTATTAAAAGATCCTCCACCGACAAGAATTTACTTTAAAAAAAAAACTTCAAGAAAGTTTTCTTTAAAACAAACAAACAAACCTCCAATGCCTCCCAAAGAAATGGCAAGTTACCACCATTAAAAAAATCTACCTTGATTATAATAAAAATAATATTTTATAAAAATATTCTACCTTGATATCTTAATACACAAACTTTGGATGATGTTCTGATTTCAGAAATAAGACAGGAGCAACCATACAGGAGGTGAGCAATTTGACTAAGAAATTATACAAGGTCACATTTATAGTGAGCTTTAGTGAGTTTATCTGGAATTAATTCTAAGAACACAGAGACAGATCAGTTATTTCCACAAAAGTGAGAAAAGCAAGAGAAGCCACTATGAACTGGTACACATTTGCCATGACAAGTAAGGATGTACAAGCTTGGAGTCTAGGCGTTCAGTGTGATATACTTTAAGAGTAAATTGATGAATGAGGTAATTAAGTTACAGGATGAGAAAAGGGGCTTTTCAAGAGACAAAATGGATTACCATGAAAATTGGGATCAGGGACCTTCTTAAAGGTGGAAGAGACAGGGTGTTACAATAGTTCTCTTTTTTCTTAGATTGGTTCAACTAAATATTGGTGCGGACAGAAAGATAAGTTCTTAGCTCCTTATTTGTGGCTGTCTTGGGGCTTGACACACTCACTTCTAATACCTACATGAAACCAGTGGGTGAAGTCATATGCCAACATACGGTTCAATATGCAGATGATACTCAGTTGTACGTCTTGACTCCTAGCTGACTAAGCATACTAGCAGGAATTTATACTTATGTGTCTTCCTGAATAGGAATGAATAGGCAAGACAGAATGGCTATGGGGTTTAGGTTCTCCTGGTATCAGGGATTTCCCTTCTTTGGATGATGTTACACTTTCCCACATCAAACTGATATGCAATTGGGGAGTTTCACTGGATTTTCAGATCCTACTTGAGGATGACATCAAGGGGGGGTCTTTCCCAGATTTGTTTGGTGAGCCCCGCATTTGGACTAGGAAGTCTAGTTAGCCCCGCATTTGGACTAGGAAGTCTTTTTCACTATTACTTATACTTAATTGCCTCTGGTCAATGAGTTTTCATAGTTTAAAAATATGAAAAACAAATAACAAAAATAACATATTATATTATTATTATGTTATGTTATGTAAGTTATATTATATTATCTTTATTATATTATCTTTATTGTATTATCTTTGGAATAATATTGTATAGTATAGTATTGTATATTATATTTACTATATTATATTCTTCTCCTTCTTCTTGGGCCATATCCATCATTGGACTTTGGCAATCAAGTTGGTGATCCTATTTTTATCAACACCACATGAAAAAACGGTGTTGAGTTTTGTCCAAACCAGTTTCCTTAGATTTTGAAGTCATGATGTTCTTCTACCTGGACTGCATTTGCTTTCAATCTTTCCCTGGAGAATTAAGTGAAGTATGCTGAATTTTTCCAGGTGTCGCATCACATGTCTGAAATATTCTAACTTTTGTTTTTTAATCATGTTGATGATTTCCCTTGGCTTTCCCAGGTGGCTTATCACCACCTCTTTTCTGATTTTGTCATATTATATGACATTATTATTGTACTGTATTGTATTGATTATGTTATGATAGGATATTATATGATATAATATGATATGTATTGTATGACATGATATGATATGATATGATATGATATTATAAACTGTGTTTTTTTAAGAGGAGAGGAGAGTTTACTAATTTTATCAGATCATGTCATCTTATTGGAAATTTAGAGTTCCTTATTGGTTGCAAATAATCAAATTTGATTAAAGTGGTTTTGATAGAAAATAAACTGTTAGAGTATCCTATGACTAAGAGTTTCCCTGTCAGAACTCAGGCCCATATGCTATTGTAGAATAAACAGTACTTTTATGTATGTAAGTATGTGATATCACTGCAAGTCAGAATTATCTATCTTTATAAGGTGTCAGTCATGTTGAAGCACTATAATTTGAGAGAGATTTACTGCTATTATGGCTAGATTTTGAATGAATGACAAATGGTATTTAGAGTATTTCAAATTGATTTGTAGTTATAAAAGCCATTGGGAATAATTGAGATCATTTTTACTTGAGGGCAAGTAAACTCTTATATTATCAAATCAAACCATTGTTAAGCTTTTAATCTGGTCAGTCCAACTTATAAATTTAACTGGGATGATTAAAATCTGTATGTGAAATACAATGATTGATTGATGAGAGATATCAACAATCATTTTCAGTGAAAAGATCTTCTATTTACAGACAAGTCTAGACAGAAGATATGCCCCGTTATTTGCTTCAAGCTCTCACTGTTATTGAAGTGAGAGAAATATTTCATGATAATATTTCTAACCTTTTAACCCATAATTAAATTTAAAATTAAAATTAATCACAACACTTTTGATAAGCTGGTTGTCTTATTGATTTTGCCATATGTACGCAAAAGTGCATTATAAATCTGTAACTGACTGTAGTTAATATGCAGAAAAGAACAGGGCTCAGATTTATGAGGTATTTTCATTATTATTTAAATCCTAAATTCCAACACTTTGGCATAAAAAGGCAGACATTTTAAAGCAGTGATCCCCAATCTTTCTGGTTCCAAGGAGTGGTTGGGGGGGGGATGTCTTCCATTAACCAGGGGCAGTGGGGAGGGGAATGATTTCATATGCACAATCTAGTTCCTGTGCATACGCAGATTAAGATTTGCTGATTCTAATGCTTAGTTTCTAACAGACCAGTACTAATGTGGGCCAAAGAGTGACAACGCTTGCTTTAAAGAGTTCATTTCAAGAAGCAGAACTTCAGAAATTTCTCTATCGGGCTGGTATCTGTAGAGAAAGGCTTTGCATAATGGGACCTAGAAGAAGGGCCTTCTCCATGGTGGCTCCCTCTCTCTGGAATGTCTTCCCCCCACTCTAGCACTCTTTTGAAGGCCATGAAGATGAGGTTCTGCCAAGAGGCCTGGAGAATTCAGAGCAGGGTGGAATCCATTAAATGGCTAGTGTGAAAGTGTTTTGTCACTGGGGTGGAGGGTTATTATTTTATTATTTTTCTTTTTTATTATTTTTCTTTATTTTATATTGTGTTTTTATGTCCTTGTAAGCCACCTTCATTCGCCATGTGCGAGTAGGCAGCAATATACATCATCATCATCATCATCATCATCATTGTCGTCATCGTGGCATGACAAAGTAGCAGCAATGGTGCACTGGAAGATCTGCAAAAAGTATCATTTGCCTGAAAGCAAGAACTGATGGGACTACAAAACAGAGAAAATCGTAGAAAATGAAGAAGCTTTGGGACTTTAGAATTCAAGCAGACAGGCACATAACACCCCAGACTTAACAATTGTTGATAAGAAAGACAAAAAAAGTCTGGATAATGGATGTGGCAGTGCCTGGAGAGAGCAGAATAGAAGAGAAAGAACCAGAGAAGATATCAAAATCCAAAGATCTACAAATAGAAATAGAACCAATAGTATTAGGTCCCTGAGTACCATCCCAAAACAACTGGAGCACCACTTGAATGCCATTGGTATTGACAAATCTGCCATCAGTCAACTGCAGAAGGCAAACCCAGTTTGAACATCTGGGTGACTGTATGATGATCAATAAAAATAATAATTTTTTTAAACCTCCCACACAGGAGTGAAAATTGCATACTGTTCTGTTTCTGACAGCAATACCTCTGCACAATTAAACAGTGTGCAAACATTGACTTTGGGAAAAATGACTAGAATAAGAAAGCAAAGCCTTAGAAAGACTAAACAAGAAATTAAAGCAAATAGTCTGATGTGTGCTATTAGCATATCACCAAAATTAGCTCTATTTTAATTCAGGAATGATACAGATTTTATGCTAATTGGCCCTGACTTTTTAAAGACATTTCTATATTCACCTCTACATAAAAAAGATGTTGAGACTCCAGAAAGAGTCTCAGAGAGCTTTTCCAGAGCAAAGCGACAAAGATGATTAGGTGACTGGAGGATAAAATATATGAAGAATGTTTGCAGGAATTGGGCATGTCTAGTTTAAAGAAAAGAAGTACTAAGGTGACATGAGAGCAATGTTCCAAATATCTAAGGGACTACCACAAAGGAGAGGGGGTCAACCTATTCCCCAAAGCACCTGAAAGCAGGATGAGAAACAATGGATGGAGACTAATCAAGGAGATGAGCAACTGGAATTAAGGAGACATTTCCTGACAGTTGGAACAATTAATCAGTGAGATGACTTGTCTCCAGACGTTGTGGTGCTCCAACACTGGGGATTTTTAAGAACAGATTGGACAACCATTTGTCTGAAATGGTATAGGCTTTCCTGCCTTAGCAGGAGTTTGGACTAGAAGACCCCCAAAGTCTCATTCCAACTCTGTTATTATGTTATTTATCATGTCAATGTACATGATTCTACTTCTTGATTTTCAAAGGCCACGCTGGCGGGGGAATTGCTGGAGATGAAATCCATACATGCGGAAGTTGCTCAAATTGCAAAACGCTATTCTTAATCGTCTGGAGAGTTTATGGACACATATAAGATCCCAGATCTTTTCTGTATCATGTAGCCTTGCTCCTTTTGTGGCTTTCCCCCATGTATCATTCATTAGAGATCCTCAAGGCCTAATTGTGTTCGAAGCAGAGGGTGAATTTGGAGGATTTCATTCTCTATAAAACATAAATAGCATTGTAAAAAGTGGAGCAAGTATGTGTTTATTGATAAATTTTGCATGGTATTTTAAATCCTCATCCCTATCATCCTTTCTCTGTCATGTTGATACCTCTGTCGATAAAGGCATAGCACAATAATTCTCCAGACCTTCTAAATAGGAGAGGAAGTCAGATACTCTTCACATTTTTGTGAGGTATACCTATGCTGAATTAAATAGAATACAAGCATTAACTCTGGGAAAAATCCAAGCATTTGTATAAGAGAAAAAAAATGAATGAAATGTCTTGAAGGAACATAATAGTAGAAAAGGTAGAATTAGTGGGATATAATAATAACTTGCTATTTCACTTGCTTTGTTCCTGTATGAATTAGAATTGCCTCTGCCATTTGCTTTTACAGTGATCTAATTCCTGCTATCTTGTTTTGTTTTGTTTTTGGCATAAGTTGGTACCTGGAATAGCTTGGCAGGGTTTCACCGGGCAAATACCTGTATTGCTAAGTACCCAGCCCCTCCTGTTCCTTGCTGCATGGCCAATGCAGGGCTATAAGGAAGGCATGGGCCAGGGATACTAATGTTCTGACTTAGGCTTCCTTAGAAAGCATAAAACACAATCTTAGTTCCGGCAAAACCTCTTTTATTTCCACGGCTGTGAATTACGTTCATTCATAGCCTGCAAGGCTTCACAAACAGTCTTTCAGGGGAATGTTTATAAGCACCCACCTTATCACACTTGGAATGCTGCCAGAGAACTAATTGCCAAATGCAGGACAAGGCCAAACTTGACACAGAATCAAACAGAACTTTTCAAAGCTTGAATTGACCAAATGGCTTACTGAAAAAGCTCACTTTCCATTCTCTCCTCTTGTATGTCCTATGGGAGGGGCCAAATCATCTCTGAGGCGTGACCTTACTCCTGAGTTGACCCTGCTTTCTCAATTGTTCTTGTCTTCTGGTAGCCCTGTGCATGCGCAGGCTGGGAACTGGTTCCAGAAACCGAGTCTAAAGGCAGCTGATGACTGTCTGCCTGCCCTGGCCCCATTTCTGCCTCTGATCAGAGCCCTAGTCTAAGTTTTCCTCAGCTTCAAAGACTGGCCCAGGTTCCTCCCCAACCTCCTCACTTCTGTCTGACTCTGCTGCCTACTCTGAAGTTATAAAAGGATGCTATACCTTCCCCAAGGTGTGGCCTCCCTTACAGGTCTCTTTTTATATATGTTTGGAATGGTTTATCCAGATCTTTACTTTGATCAAGTTAAACGCTGATTCTTTCTCAAGCCTCTGCTTAAGTTCTTCTTTGGGCTCATTGTTAACTTCAGTGTATTGCCGAACCTTACAGTCTAATTAAATGGATAGTTTCATGTTTAATTATTTACTTACCTTGGGGCAAACACCATTTTCTGAACTCAGTATGGCCCCCTTATTAATTCCCCCCTCCCTTTTTTCATTTTCAAAAAAGAATTCGGTTTTCTATTTGTAGAGTATAAATAAGATGGAATAGATCAGGGAACAGCCATGTGTTTCAAATATGGGCAAAATATAAACTGAAATCATAGGCAGACCTCAGAGTGATTTGCAAATATATGCAGTGGAGTTAATATTTATAGCAAGTATGTGCAATTTCTTCCTAATTTAGAAAACAGAAAAGGATTTTAAAACAGAAACTAGGAACAGAGCCAAATTAGGGAAAAGGGACGCCAAAATATAGTAGTGATTTCATATCACTTATTTCTTAATGCTTACTTCATAGGTACCTACTGGTACCTGTGCCATCATTTTGTACCTAGATCCAGTTGTGGGTCTTGGTCTTTCAGGATAAAAAATAGATTGTACAAGTTTGTACAATTCTTCACTTTGCTAAATGTTTCTTCTTCCTGTTCCTCAGTTTGGGTAACTTTCAGTTGTATTAACTTCCATATCCCAAATTCTCAGTCCTGGTTAAGTTATTGCACAATTCTGGAAAATGACACATCTGAAGAGTACCTACTTAGGGAAAGCATTCTATACTGAAATATTAGCAACTTTGATTTAACTTCTGATTCCAGCCTTTGTTTCAACTTCAATTGTATTTAGTTTGTAGTCTTATTTAGAATAAATAATGATGATAATGATAATAAAGATGTAGCAAGGATGCTTCAGAAGTTTATTCCATCATACAACTAAATTTATTTAACTCAAATAAGTTTACTTAGTGTTCTCCTGCTTAAATAAAATTACCACGTGCAAAAATCATCAAAGTAATGAATCAAAAATCTGTTAAAGGATACCTTACATGTTGCATGGCACAGTACCTAAGATTAACAATATAAATTTCTTTTCAGAGAACATAAAATACATCATTGTATCTAGTTCTATTATCTCTCCATCTCTCCATCCATTCTATCTATCTATCTATCTATCTATCTATCTATCTATCTATCTATCT
>NW_020769317.1:25265800-25293461 GCF_900518735.1 Pseudonaja textilis
TATCTATCTATCTATCTATCTATCTATCTATCTATCTATCTATCTATCTATCTATCTATAATTTATATAGCTGTCCATTTAGCAAAACTAGCAACTCAGAACTTATTGGAATTAGAATGACATGATTTGAAGTTTGGGTTGAATGATTATCTATGATATTAGCCAAAGTTAATGTAGATTTCAAAAATCATTTTGTCAGACATGCCATTTTAAGAGCAGGTAACAGAGGTGGTATTCAGCAGGTTCTGACCAGTTCTGGAGAATTGGTAGTGGGAATTTTGAGTAATTCAGAGAACCAGCAATTTCCACCTCTGACTGGCCCTGCCCCCATCTATTCTCTGCCTCCCAAGTCCCAGCTGATTGACTGGGTCTTCCTTTATTGCCCTGCACAGGAGAACAGAGCTGGAAAGCAGGGTAGTGGGGTGGGAAGGGAAGGGAAGGGAAGGGAGATTTTTGCAGTATCCTTCCCTTGGAGTGGGGGGGGGGGAATGGAGATTTTGCAGTATCCTTCCCCTGCCATGCCCACCAAGCCATGCCAACCAAGCCACGCCATGCCCACAGAACCAGTAGTAAAAAAAATTAATCCACCACTGGAAGGTAATAAATCTAAATTCAGGTTGTATGTGAAAATAGCTTTATGGCTTTCACGTGAAAAAGCACATAAAAGAAAATTATAACTAAACACAAATGGCTAATTTATTTTAATACTTTAGAATTTCCTCAGGGAGATTCCAAGCAAAAATCAAGACAAGATTTGATATTAAGAGGAGATAGGTGGTTTATTTATGTATTATTGTTAAAAAAAATAAGTAAAGGACTTTTAATTTTAAACATTGTAAGATTGGATATGAAACAGAATTATGTACACATGATGAACATGTTAAAGTTAACATGTATAAACTTTTATTGAAATCTGAAACAGACAAAAGGATGTTACTATCAAGCACCAGGGAAATCAGGAGATTGAGGCAGTTCAAATGAGTACATGTAGTCATTAACATACAACAGTTCATTTAGTGACCTTTCAAAATTACAACAGCACTGAAAAATGTGACTTATGACCTTTTTTCACAGTTACAACCTTTGCAGCAGCTGCATGATCATGTGACCAATATGCAGATGCTTAACAGCTTGTTCGTATTTAAGATATTTGCAGTTTCCCAGGGTCATGTGATCACCTTTTGCGACCTTCCAACAAGCAAAGTCAATCAGGAAGCCCGATTCACTTTACAACCAGGCTACTAACTTATCAACTGCAATGATTCACTCAACAATGGTGGCAAGAAAAGTCGTAAAATGAGGCAAAACTCACTTCACAAATGTCTCACTCAACAACAGAAATTTTGGGCTCAATTGTGGTCGTAAGTCAAGGATTACCTGTATAAAGATTTATTGCAAGGCTAAGCTCTCTACAAGAATCTGAGCTACTAACAGTCCAGGGAAATGAGCGGGAATTTATAAGGCATTCAAGGTGGGCTGGATTTAGATTTCTTGTGTGTGCACAAGGACTCATGACTTATGATGCGTTTGCTTCCTCCCACAGAGTCAGCCTGGTCATCTCCTACAATTAATGAATGATAAAACTGGTTAAAAAGTTTGGTTATAGCATACATATTGATAAATGGGACCACATGGGGATGAAAGGACTGAAATTTATGTTATGCGATCATCTTAAAGATAAATTTATATAATAAAGTACCTTTGGGATTTGTCCTGGGAAAGCCTATCTAAATGAAATTATGCTGGAAATATGAATAAGAGGGGATTTTTTTTATCAGGCTTGGTGGTTTTTTAATTTTTTTTAAAAAAAAAATTGGATTCATTAATTCAGAAGATTTTAAAGATTAATATAGAACTGAAACCAGAGATGTTTTGAGGGGACTGACAAAAAATTGAAAAAAAAAACCCGTATGGAACTTTTTTTATATACATAATATCTATAGCAAGATTCTTAGGTGCACAATGGTGGAAAAAATTGAAATTTTCTTCAGTGGAAGAGTGTTCAGTGAAGATGACAAAGCTTTCAGAGGTAGCTAAAATAACAGACTTAATTAGAGACAGTAATTACATTTAATGCGTTTTGGAAACCCTTTTGGACTTTTTGCACAAAATAGAAAAAAATTAAATTAGATGGGTTTGAAGGTTAGAAAAAATATGAATTAGTTATGTTATAACCATAGAGTAAGAGCTTTACTTAAATTTATGCCTTTAACTGTTGTAAAAAAAAATAGAAAGCCATTTCTTTGTATTTCTTTTTTCTTTCTTATTTTTCTGCATTTTTGGCTTTGTTCCTTCTTTGTTCACGTCTTTTCTCCACATTAAACATTTGTTTGTTTAAAAACCGAATAAGGTTATTACCAAAGAGCCAATTAAAAAGGGCTGTACATATTTTGAAAACATTGGAAACAATGACTGCTTTTATATATTTGCTTGTATGTCTGAATACAGACACAGGACTCTACACATTATGTAAATGGCTTTAAATAATTAAATAACCCCTCAAACGGATCGGAGTGTTTTGGGCTGCATTTTAAAGCAACTTTGAGGGCTTGAAGCACATTATTTTCCCCTGCCTTTGTTCTTCCAATTTTGCAATGCAAAGCCATCCCTCAGCTCAACAATAAACATAAAATGCTATGCTTGTTAGAAAAAATTGCTTACAAAAAGTGTGTATTAGGGAATTCTCCCACATATTTTGCAAGCCAACATAGAAATTAAACACATCTAGTTTACCAGTGAATAGACATAATAAAATAGATCAGTGTTTCCCAACCTTGGCAACTTTAATATTGGTGGACTTCAACTCCCAGAATTCCCCAGCCAGCATGTGCTGGCTGGAGAATTCTGAGAGTTGAAATCCACCCATCTTAAAGTTACTACTTTAGTACTACATTACTGCAATCTTAAAGTTACTACTCCATTACTATTCACCCACTTCTCAAATGTCCCTGTATCATATAGCCTTATAAAAAAATAAAAATGGGGAAAGATCTGTTATGCCTCTTTGAATCTTTCAAATCTATACCAGAGATAGTTCTGTTTGTTTTGCTCTTTCTGTTCCTCCTTTAATGAGACCTAATTTAATCATTTAACTAAATGTTAGTGCCTATGCAACTTCCTTCCTCAGACAACTGATCAATAATTCCCAGTGGCATTAATGACTCAGAGATATTGTAAAGAATATTTTGCCAACACAAGCTCTCTAAGACATTAAAAAAAAACATTGTGTGGGAAGTAAACCTACTTTATACTTCTGTTTTTCAGACTTAAATTAGAGGTCTCTTCAGCATTTCATATCTGCCAACATATTACAGATAGTCCTTGACTTATAACAGTTTGTTTACAATGACACTGAAAAAAGTAACATTTCACACTTCCAATCATTGCAGCATCCCCATGGTCACATGATCAAATTCAGATGCTTGGCAATTGATTCATATTTATGATGGTTGCTGTTTCCCAGAGTCGCGTGATCACTTTTTAACGACCTTCTGACTAGTAAAGTCAATGGGGAAATCAGATTCACTTAACAACCATAATAACTTAACAGTTGCAGTGATTCACCTAACAGTTGTGGCAAGAAAGGTTGTAAAATGAGGCAAAATTTACTTAAGAACTTTCTTGCTTAGCAACAGAAATGTTGGTGTCAATTGCGGTCATGACTACCAATACGCAAAGTTATTTCCTAGCTTTCTTCTTTCTATATTGTTAAATAGCTAGACAAATTAAAAAGCAGTTGTAACTGAGCAATTTATCTGTCTACCTATCTATCTATTTATTTACACACACACACACACACACACACACACACACAAACACACACACACATTATACATTATATACATGAATACATACTTGTATATATAATAAGTTACAATTATTTGCTAGTTGAAAAGAAACTTTGTGGGCACAAAACTGCCATCTTTTTGAACTGATCAATCTGTCTAAGTTGGCATATTTGGCTTGCTTATTCCTGTCTGAATGAAACCACATCAAGTAAAGAAACTTCTTCATTCTTTGTTTGCAGAATCAATTTCTTTTTTAAAAAAGATTAGGAAGGAAACAAATTGGGCTGAGATTTTGTTCAATAGTTTGGAATGCTTTATGTACTTAATGAACTAAGAATAGCAATCTTCCCTCCCCCGTTTTCTTCCGGAAAGATCCAAGGGATGTAGAAAAAAAGCTAGCGTCTTAACTAGTCTCATAACCTTTCTTTTCACCTCTTCCTTGACCTGAAATTTAGATCCTTAATTATATCTTCCCTCCCTGGTCCTTAGCTACCTAAAGGTACTGAACCTGCAAGGACATTACCACTTAATTTACAGTTTTACAAACTGAAAATTCTTGGTTTTTTTTTTCTTATAGAGAAAGGAGGTAAGCAATATTCTAATGGTGTGGTTTGTTCAGGAATAAACTAGATGTGATCATGCGTCCCCTAGCCAATGATAGTAAGTGCACTCTGGTAGATAAAAAGCAATTAACCCCTGCTTTAATATTTTATAAAGTTAAATTATGCATGTGTCAGGGTTCCGACGGATGCAGCATGTTTATTTATTTTTCCCTAACCCGACAGAAATGGTAAAGAAATCATGCAAATAGCTCAGTACTCTGCCCATCAGAGCCCTGACCACTGTTTGAAAACAAGATACATCAGGTGTTATGTTTGGGGCAACTGGGGAACCTGGCAAAAGGTCGGGTTGAAAAACCAGCCAGATTCAACTGGGAGCTGCAGAGAAAAATGTAACAAATGAATAATGCATTCTGGTGCTCGAGGCCTTTTTGCAGTTGTTTGGAATATTGGAATATTGCTATTGCCTTCCAAGTTCCTCTCCATCCCGATCACATGAACCAGATTGAAGTATATACTTCCCTCCCTTTGTTTCTCCGTACAGCTAGAAACAGAAACATACAAGTGCAACACAAAGATAACACAGAAACACACATACAAGTGAGCAAATGGAGCTGTCCTGGTTACCAGCCACACAGAGGCAATCCATAGGGACACTCTCTGATTGTATACCTAGTGAGAATATGTCCACGTTACTTTGCCACACAGAAAAACAACAACAAGGGATGCCTCTAATAGCCGCTAGTTCACCCTCTTGTACCGCTGCAACAAACAGACTAGTGACTGTCAGTTGCCAGGACTTCTACTATGTGTATCACATTGTAGCTTCTCTAACCTTGCATGTCATATGTTAAATCAGGGGTGTCAAACACAAGGCCCGAGGACTGGATCCAGCCCACGGTGGCCTGCAGGACTATCCTGGAAAATGTAAGGGGCCAGGCCCCGTCACTTCCTCCCAGTCTATCCAGTGCAAAAAAGGAAACATGCCAGCAGTTTGGGGAGTGGCATCAAGTTGGCCATGGCAGTAGTGGGATTCAATTTTTTTTACTACCGGTTCTGTGGGCATGGCTTGGTGGGCATGGCAGGGGAAGGTTATTGCAAAATCTCCATTTCCTCCCATCCCACTAACCTGCTTTCCAGCTCCGTTCTCCTGTGCAGGGCAACAAAAGAAGACCCAGTCAATCAGCTGGGACTTGAGAGGCAGAGAATAGATGGGGGAAGAGCCAGTCAGAGGTGGTATTTACCGGTTCTCCAAACTATGCAAAATGTCCACTACCAGTTCTCCAGAACTAGTCGGAACTTGCTTAATACCACCACTGGGCCATGCCCACCCAGTCAGCCACACACAGTGAGTGGCATCAAGCTGGCCACACCCACCCAGTTGGCTACACCCACCCAGTCATCACCTCCAAGGTCAACAACAGCCCTGATGCGGCCCTCAATGAAATTGAGTTTGACACCCCTTGTGTTAAATAAATAAATAATAGCAAGTATTTTCAGATTCAGTGTCAATTTTCTTAATAATTCTCATGCCATCCTAGAATTCTACTCCCTTGTTCCTTTATTGTGCTGTTGTATTTTAATTATATAATTATAATATTAATATTGTTCATAACTAAGTATGGAATATAGCACATAAGTTTGTTTTAATTTTGTGCCATGGGAACATGGTTGATGAATAATATGTAAACTTTATAAAAATCCATTCAGGTGGAAATATGTTGAAATAAGAATTATTGGTCAAATAATCTGCTCCCTATATGAAAAGTAAGATTTGCTCAGGTGCTTCAATAACAAGGGAAATTTTCCAAGATAATATATTTTCTAAAAAAATAGGAGAGGCCAGATATAGTAGAAAGCTAATATGGTTACGGTTAATAAATGTGCATGGTGAATAGTCTCTGGATTGTATTGACAAGTCCCTTGGTAAAATCTCAAACATCTTTGTCAAGTTAATTATGAATAGTAGCACACAACATTTCAGTCTTCAATGCATTTGTTTTACAAGCCACATTGTCTCTTCGAAAATTCGAGATACAAAAAGAGCAGGGAAAGCTTTTTTTCTTTCTTTTTTTTTCTAATTACCTTTTTTTCTTGCACTTTTAACTGATTCTTTGGTTTCTTTTTTCTTCTTTTGTGCTTTCTCACATTAGTTTCAATTTGCTTTTAATCTTTTGTTAAAATCTTCAACCAAGAAATTCAAAAACTGAACTATCATACACACGTACAGTCAGTGAAATTAGGGCCTTGAGAAATTATCAGCTCCCTACGTGGAAAAAAATAGCAATATTGCAAACACTTAACAATTCATACTGCCAAGGGTTGATTACTCCTTGAATGCTTTTTATTTAAAGTTTCTAGAAATAGAAAGCCAGAATAACTGGCAAACAACTTTGACCTACTGCTTTTCTTTTTCCAAGGAGAGACATGAGCACATGTGTGCATATTTTACATACAAAATATGTGTCCTCTGAGCCTGTGCTATTCATTCCATCTGTCAAGGATAAAGTTTAGGCTACAAGCACATAAAATTCGGGCTATAAATTGAACAAACACTTTCAAACAATAAGAATTTTTGGTGGGATACAAAGCTGTGGTGGGATTCAATTTTTTTTTACTACCGATTCTGTGGGCATGGCTTGGTGCGCATGACAGGGGAAGGATACTGTAAAATTTCATTTCCCTCCCCACTCCTGGGGGAAGGTTACTGCAAAATCCCATTCCCTCCCACCCCACTACCCTGCTTTCCAGCTCTGTTCTCCTGTGCAGGGCAGCAAAAGAAGACCCAGCCGATCAGCTGGTACTTGGGAGGCAGAGAATAGATGGGGGTGGGGCCAGGCAGAGATGGTATTTGCCAGTTCTCCAAATTACTCAAAATTTCTGCTACCGATTCTCCAGAACTGGTCAGAACTGGCTGAATACCACATCTGATACAGAGGTTCAAAAGGAATACTTGAATTTGACAAAACTCCAGGCAACATCTTCCTTCTAGATGGGTCAAAACAGCATTTACCCCCACACTTTTATGGTGCTTCTGGCTGTAGAGTAAGATGGTCTGCCATCAGTCCACACCCTGCTGATGAAAGCCCAGACACACTGGGCAGACCATGTTGTAAGGATGCCAGACCACCACATCCCTAAACAGCTCCTCTATGGTGAACTGACTCAAGGACAGCAATCACACATGAGACAAAGGAAGTGATATAAAGACATATTGAAACCCTCTCTCAAGTCCCTGGATCTCGACACCACTTCCTGGGAAAGCTGGCACAAGACCAATCGACATGGCACACGTTGATCCACCAAGGCTTCCAGACATTTGAAGACAAAAGAACTATTAAAGCACAAAAGAAGCAAGCACCCCGCAAAGCCAGAGATGCAAATGCTGCAACAATGGTGCCCACACATGTCTGCGCAACATGTGGCAGAACATTTTGTGCCCTTATAGGCCTTACCAGCCACCTGCGGACACACTTTGGACAGCCCACAACCCATTAGATGTCAAGGTCCTCTTTGAACACAATGGACGAACATAATTATCAGATTAACATGAATATAAGGACATTTGTAACTGAGTGTCAGAACTTAATGAATCAAATCAGCCATTTCAATGATCCATCCTGAGCCATTGATGAAGTTCAACTTAATTTTCAAGTCAAGGCATTGCTTCATAAGTTACGAAAATTCAGATAATCCATCAAAGCAAAGCTAGTTGTCTTGGATCTTTACAATCTGCCAGTCATATAAATCTAATAAAACAAATCAACAACATGTATTTACAAGAAATATGACTGAACATGGAATCTACAAGGTGTATTAAGAAAGCAATGCGTAGCTATAAGCTAAGTATTGAGGATCACTTTGCTAACTCCAATCCTCGACACATGTGGCAGGACACCCAGAATATTACGAACTACAAGCTTGCCCGTTTTACTCCCTCATTTGCTAATGTCTCATTTCTTGATGAGCTAAATGATTTTTATGCTCGCTTTGAACGAGACAACCAGGAGACAGCCACCAAGATCAGACCCTCTGTAAATTTACAGCCCCTCACACTCTCTACCACTGAAGTCTGTGCTGTTCTGAACCGGATCAACACACGTAAAGCTGCGGGCCCCGACGTCATTTCAGGACGTGTATTTAGGGCTTGTGCTGAACAGTTGTCTGTGGTTTTGACTGACATTTTCAATCTGTCTCTTTCCCAAGCAACTGTACCAACTTGCTTCAAGACCACTTCCATTGTGCCAATGCCTAAACACTCCAAACCTGAGTGCCTGAATGACTACTGCCTTATAGCACTTACACCTACAATCATGAAATGCTTCGAGCGGCTAGTTCTGGCACATCTCAAAACTTGCCTCCCAATTACACTGGACCCTTACCAATTTGCCTACAGCAAGAACAGAAGTACCGAGGATGCTGTTTCCATAGCATTACACACCACTTTGACACACCTGGACAATAAGAATACCTATGCTAGAATGTTGTTTGTTGACTTCAGTTCAGCATTTAATACAGTCATTCCCTCCAAGTTGATCACTAAACTTGGTAACCTTGGTATTAACACTATTCTTTGTAATTGGATACTGGATTTTTTTGACAAACAGACCACAATATGTCATGTTGAATAATTCCACTTCATCTACTATCACACTGAGTACTGGTGTACCCCAAGGCTGTGTGCTGAGCCCCTTCCTGTTCTCTCTCTTCACTTATGACTGCAGGCCTGTGTATGGCTCTAACACCATTATGAAGTTTGCAGATGATACTACGGTGATCGGATTCATCAATGATGATGACGATTCAGAATACAGGAAGGAGGTGCAGTGCCTAGTTATGTGGTGCACTGACAATAACTTATTACTTAATACTAACAAGATCAAAGAGCTCATTGTGGACTTCAGGAAAAAGAATGGTCACTTTCCTATATACATCAACGGGAGAACGTGTCACCAGCTTCAAGTTCCTGGGGATCCACCTCTCTGAGGACTTGTCCTGGAAGATTAACACCATTAGTCTGATTAAGAAAGTTCACCAGTGCCTCTTCTTCCTGAGATTACTGAGGAAGAATCACCCCTCCTCAGTGATTCTGACTAATTTCTACCTCTGCACAGTTGAGAGCATCTTAACAAGCTGTATCTCAGTTTGGTATGGAAATTGAACTATAAAGGCAAAAAAGGCATTACAGAGGGTGGTGAAAACTGCCCAATGCATTATAGGGATTCCACTTCCTGCCATTGTGGACATTCAGGGGAAATTGTGTCTGTGTAAAGCCCACAGCATCGTTAAGGACCCTTTCCATCCAGCCCACAAACTGTTTACTCTTCTTCCATCTGGGAGGAGGTTCAGGTGTCTGCAGTCTAAGACCAGCAGGCTAGGGAACAGCTTTTACCATACAGCGGTTTCCTTGCTGAACTCCTCAGTTCGTTTGTCCCCACACATATGCTGATGCTTCCCTTGATAATATGTGATGTATTTTGTATACTTCTCTGTGCATTTGTATTTATATTCAACGTGTCCATAAACATTTTGTACAGTTGAATATGTTCATATATGTGCAGTCACACTTATCTTTGTGTGCTCGTGTACATACATTTTGTTGTGTTTTCCTTTGACATATTCATAGATGCCTTGCATATTTGCATACATATATTTATATTTTACTGTTGTCTTGCACTCTGGTTGGATGCTAACTGCATTTCGTTGCCTGTATCCATGGCAATGGCAATAAAGTTGAATCTAATCTAATCTAATCTACATATGAGGTAAAACCCAGATTAAGATTCCAAGGCTCCAAGCATGATTATTAAATGCTTACATAATTCTTTGTATTTAGAATGTCATACATAAAAGAATTGGTTTAAATTATCAACTTTATCGTTTGTTGAAATTTGTGCTGCTTTCATAATTCATTTAGAGAGATTGAGTAAAAATTCCCAATTTTATGTTAAATGATATTATATAAAGTTGTCCTTTTTTGCACAATTCCAAGTTCAAACATAATGAAATGATAATGTATGTAGAGATGTAGATAGTCACAGTTCAATAAGCTAAATATTAAACAGTTAACAAATGTCATAATGATTTAAAAGTAACAAACAATAAGCACAGCATAACAAAGATTGCTATAGAGAATAACACATTTTCAGATTAAGGGGTGAAATAAAACTGAGCAAAGTCAAGACATTTTAAAAGGTTGGGTAAAGTATTTTAAAAGTGCACCAAATCCCCTGTGTTGTTTCCATTCCCGTAAACAACTGCAGATGCAGACAATGTAAGAAAAGCTCTCCAGATGCTTGAAGGGCATCCAACCTTTTTCTGATTAAATAAATATGTGTTGTGAAAATGAATTGTCTAAAGGTCATATCATTCCACTCACTCACTCAATATCAGTAACTATGAAAGGGATCTTGGAGTCCTAGTAGACAATCACTTAAATATGAGCCAGTAGTGCTGCAGCTGCCAAAAACGCCAACACAGTTCTACGCTGCATAAACAGGGAGATAGAATCAAGATCATGTGAAGTGTTAATATCACTTTATAATGCCTTGGTAAGCCATACTTGGAATACTGCATCTGGTTTTGGTCGCCACGATATAACCAAAATGTTGACCTTCTAGCAAGAGTGCAGAGAGGAGCAACAAACATTATTAGGGGACTGGAGGCTAAAACATACAAAAAACAGTTGCTGGAATTGGGTATATCTAGTTTAATGAAAAGAAGGACTAGGTGTAACATGATATGAGTATTCTGATATCTCAGGGGTTACCACAAAGAAGAGGGAATCAACACAGAGGTGCTATTCAGCAGGTGCTGACCAGTTCTAGAGAACCGGTAGAGGAAATTTTGAGTAGTTCATAGAACCAGCCAAAACCACCTCTGATTGGAGATTTTACAGTATTCTTCCCCTGCCACGCCCACCAAGCCACGCCCACAAAACCAGTAGTAAAAAAATTTGAATCCCACCACTGGAATCAAGCTATTTTCCAAAGCACCTGGGGGCAGGACAAGAAGTAATAGATGGAAACTAATCAAGGAGAGAAGCAACCAGAACCAAGAAGAAATTTCCTGAAATTGATCAGTGGAACAACTTGCCTCCAGAAGTTGTGAATTCTCCAACTCTGGAAGTTTTTAAGAAGAGATTGGACAACCATTTGTCTGAAATGATATAGGGTTTCCTGTCTGAGCAGGGGATTGGATTAGAAGATCACCAAGGTCCCTTCCAACTCTGTTATTCTATTCTATTCTTAAAAGCTTTAGGAAATTTGCTAAGCATTATCACGAGTGGGCAGCTAATATATCCATCACACAGCATGGAAATTTTAGTTAATATGCAAAGTGAAATAATTCAATTTCACAGGAAAACCATGCAAATGTTATCTGGAGTTTTGGAAAGGCAAGGTGCAACTGACATTGCATATTTTAGCTTGGGTCTATGCTAGCATCTTCAAAAGACACCAATATGCTTGGTAAGACTTAAATTTCTGATTTGTGTTGCTGAAAAGCAAGGAAAAGCATGGCCAACATAGACAGATCAATAAATGAACTTTCTTGAGAGTCAATTGGAAAAAGTTTGCATAAAACTCTGTGCATCATTACACAAAAGTTTTTCCTGATTTATGTACTTTTTAAAAACATAAATCTTCTTCTGATGTAGCTGTTACCATTAATTTATATTTATAGATTTTGTTTGGTTTCTTTCATCTTTAATCATGTTGTGAATCTGAATCTAGAATTCCTCAGGCACATTATCAAAACTAACTTTTAAAAACTTGCTTTTTATACCTTAAACATAATTATTAGTTCATATTTTGTTGGACTGATTTTTTTTTTAAGTTTAAATTGCAATTTTGTAAGAAGCAATTCCTGAACCTATCTGCAATCAGCGTCATGCTGATGGGTGTAGAGCTTCTCTATCTTTCCTTATTGTTAATTTGAGTCCAATGTTATCCATCTGTGATGTCTATTTGCACAGTCATCTGTTGGGGTGTTGAAAGAAGGTATTTACTATAAACATTGAATTTTCTTGGCAGAATTATATTAGTTATGTTTTCTGCTTCATTTCTTACACCAATGCCAATTTTTCCCATTATAGGAAACTGGAATGCTGAAGTTGCCAATTTTATTTGATAAAAAGTGTGTTTGTACATTGCAAAATTCTGCTGCATTTTCAAAAATTAACTGGAGTTACCTAACTTGAACCAATTGAACATTTCAATTGGATGATTTGATACAAAGGAGTGCTTTGATTGAATTACCTGGCAATCTTTAATTCAAAACATCTTTGCTATAAACAACAGCCAACACATTTCAACCTAATTTAACACCAGCCAAGTCAAGGACTTAGAAGGCGAGGGCTGGGCAGCACAAGCAAATGACAGCTAAGAAAGACCTAAAAGCCAACCATCAACACACCACAAACAACATCTGAAAAGCCACTTACAAAAGGCCCTATAAATACCACACAGAGAACAGCACACATTCTGCTGGAGCAGGAGTGTGAAACTCCCAAGCTGTGGGCTGGATGCGTCATGCACTGGACACACCCATGCCTGGTTTAGCGAAGGGAAAAAAAGTCATGATAAGTCATGTGACAACGGCATGATAATGCAAGTTTGACACCCCTGTGCTAGAGAGAGTTCCCTGAAGATGGTTTCCAGCATGAGTCCAAAAGTTCGGAAGACAAAACCTGTGGTCCCAGTGACCGACACAGATTAGATCCTGCAACATTAATCTGTGGCACATATATTTACCTTCATTTGTGACATTTCAACCTGTTTCAAATTAGTTTTAAATACTGTGGTCAGTATTTAAGTACAGAGTACCTCTATATTACTAAAATTCTCATTGTGTTTATCTGTATGTTTGTACTTTCAAGTTACCACAATAGTGCATATACTGTAATAATTTTTGAAACAAAATACCTAAAATAAGCTAGTTTAAAGAATGTTTTTTTTAAAAAAAAACAAAGATTCATTATTCCTTTGGAATTGAAATTTCTGAGGTACAGGTTGGTTCTATTCACAAAGTAGTGACTCTTGTAGGATCCCTGCAGTAACTTGATTGTGATTTCCAGCTCTCACTACCAGCTTCCTATAAACAAAGTCAGTGGGGAAGCCAGCAGGAAGTCAAAAGTAACTTCTGCTCCCATTACCTTTTTGGCTCTGTGGTCTTTCTGTTTATCTGTTTCGGTAAGTAAATATTAACTTACTATTGATGTGCATTTGACACTACAATTATGTTTCTATATATAGTATATAGGTCATTTTTAGATGATTATGGAACCATGCAGCACTCGGATAAAAAAAAATGCTTAGCCTAAAATTTACTCTTCAATCTGGTCACATCAGAATGCACTATTTACTTTCATAGGATGAGCCAACAGGTCCCAGGGCTTTCTATTTTTTTTTTTTTCCATAAAGTCTTCCAGCCCTTTGACAAAATTATGCCTTTCAGACCTCAGTGAAGACAGTGTAGCCATGAGAGTTATGGACCTGAGAAGTAATTTCCAAAGAAAATATTGACAAACACAATAAAATTAGATCAAAGGGGGCATATATTTTCCCATCATTGAAAGGAGTGACTGAAACCAGATTCGTATTGATTTTTCTTCCTTGTTGAGATTCCACCCATAAACCAGGAATTGCATTCTTTCTTCCAGAGTCATTTCTAGCTTCGCATAAGGTAGGGAGGGAGCTGTCAGTTGAGACCTATTCATATTTCAATTGTATGAATAATACATAGGAAAATTATCATGAGAGACAGAATTCAGTCTTCTTTGATGGAAAATTTCACTGCACTTATTTAACAACCTGTAAAGAAGACTATAGATCATTAGTCACTAGAAAATACAAGGAAGAGATTCTTTAAATATTATCACCAGGAGTACTTTCGTGCTTACTATGTCAGTAAAATGCAGACTACAGGTGGGGAGGAAAATATAAAGTGATTTATACATCAAATTGGTCCATGAGGTATGATAGTTTTAAACTTTTGGAGCAGAGGTAATATTCAGCAGATTATGACCAGTTCTGGAGAACTGATAGTGGAAATTTTGAGTAGCTTGGAGAACTGGCAAATACCACTTCTGTCAGGCCCCACCCCCATCTATTTTCTGCCTCCTGAGTCCCAGCTGATCAGCTGGGTCTTCTTTTGCTGTCCTGCACAGGAGAACTGAGCTGGAAAGCAGGTTAGTGGGGTGGGGAAGGAATGGGATTTTGCAGTAACCTTCCCCCAGGAGTGGGGTGGGAATGGAGATTTTGCAGTATCCTTTCCCTGCCATGCCCACCAAGGCAGGCCCACAGAACCAGCAGTAAAAAAAATTGAATCCCACCCTTGTTTTGGAGGCTGCAGATTGGAGTCCTTCAAAACATGACACTATGCTAATTGGATTATCAAATAATGAAGTTGCTATCTTAAAGAAAATAAGGGAGGGACCAAACAAGAAAGACCTATCCTTGGTTCTTGTTCATAGGCTCAGCTTTTGTATTCCAGATTTGTTGCCCAAACTCAAGCACCTCCAACACAGCAGAACGGATCCTACTTACTGTTTTCCCCTGATATTATTGATACCATTTTCTATTTCTGACTTTCTGTTGATGAGAATTGGAATACAAGAACAAAATGTGCAAATAAACATTAATTCAAAGTTTTCTGTTCTAAATGCAAACAATGAACAGCTGCTTCAGCTCTTCTAGTCTTTTATATAATGAAAAATTGTCAACAAATTCCCCCCTGTGCTGCCATGTATTTTTCCAAGCTAAATATGTCCAAGTTCTGCAATCTGGAGCCAGTGTTATTCCAACAAATTGGCTAATGATAATTGAGACTGATGAGATACATTTGCAAAATCTACTAGGAATTCAGTACAATTTTGTCCCAGCCTGATAGATATATAAATATTGAGGACTGGTAGGTAGAGATCTAATAGCCAGTAGTTCAAAAGCATGTAGGCTTCTAGGTCAAGGTTAAATTTCAAAAATGTTTAATTTGAATGACCTATTAATCTTTATTAAGGTGTGTGTTTATTGGGGTTAGTTGATAATAGATAATACCTTTTGGATGGTCCACAAGACACTAATCTTCACATTGACCCACTTAAGTATAGACAGGTAGAAACAGGTCAATGACTAGTCCAAAATCCCTCAGTAGATTTCATTCAAGTTAATTTGAACCTCGTTCAAATTAATGAAAATCTAACTTTCTAGCCACTGTTACAGCAAGGGAAGTAAAAGATGAACAAATCTTAAAACATTTTTATTTCTATTTGCCCTTAGGGATGGATTCATTTTAGTATAGCTAATAGAAAAATTGTGCCCTAAAGGTACAATTTTGATCTTTAAGGAATTACTACAACTGGGCTTCAGAAAATTTGGAAAGAATAGATTTCTGTAATGTATTTTCTGAAAGTATGGCACAGTAATATTATATATGCTCGGTTTCTGTATAGCATTTTGTTTAATGATCCCTACCCCAGATGCACAATTCTGGATTTATTTTCAAGAACAGACAACAGCTGCACCCCAGTAATACATTTGCTATGTGAGTTGTGCAATTTTACAGAAAAGACAGGCTCAAATCAATTGAGAAAGAATGTCTAGAAATTATAGACATTAAATTATAGAGGAAAAAAATGAAAAACTGCCAATTTGACATTTACTGTTGTATCTGCCAGTTACTTTGTTGAGATAAAAATCGAATTTTGAGGCAGCCTTGGGAACTTAATTTTTCAACTAACCCTGTTTTCTGTCTGGTGATTTTTCTAATCAAAAATAGACTTTTCTGAGTTTTAAGAAGGAAGTGTTAAACTGTTCCTTGTAAGTGTTTGACAGCTAATACAGGATATTCCAAACAGCTTGTGAACTATCTCAGGCACTTTTTTCTCCCTTTTCTGGTGTGACTCAGTGAATTATTCCTTTGACTTCTTAAAATAAAAATAATATAATTAATATTGTGACAGCATCAATTTAGGATCTATATTTCAGCACAAGCGATTACTAAACAGGACATTTTAGCTTTGGGTTACAATGTTTTAAACAACATTTTGATCTGATTTAAACACAACGGCTTTTCATTACGGGAAAGGTTATTTCCATTTGATAGGAATGAAAATTGTTTCCTTGCCTATCATAAGTCATAGTCCTAATTTTCTTGTCATGAAGTATAATTAGATATCACTCCTTTTCAAATTAGAAGGTAATATTCTAATCATTATTTTCGCTAAGCTATCGACATGGAATGTCAGCATTCCAACTAACCAACTCCAACCCAATAAACTCTGAGACAGGCATTTCCTCAAAGTTCCATTTTATTAGAGTTGTCATAGTGGCACATCTGGGCAAACCCAAATCTCTTTATCCCTTCATAAATGAAAATCAAAACCCCATCCCTTACTCCCACCAGTCCATCACATGGTCCAATCACCAGCCATCCCAACAGAAGACTTCTTTCCAGATTCAGGATAACTTGTCCTTGACTCAGAAGAAGAACTTTGTTATGTCTAAACTTTCTCCATTCTATGAAATCCCCCCTCTCCCAAATTCCCAGGAACTAAAATGTGGAAGCTTCTAAATAAATTATGGCTTTCAAAGGTGACAGAGAAATTATTTCATATTAAGCAGTTTATATACAATAGTAATCCCAAAGTACATTTCTTAAGTTTTATAAAGACCATAGCTGTCATAATATCTTAGGATACATTTTGATTGATATTCTTTATTTTCAGTGGATAAAGATAGTGTAAGGAATGGGCAGAATAAAGGAACAAGACAAAAGTAATACTGTTAACAAGTTTTACCCTAATAGTTAGCAGATGTGAATTGTTTATGAGAAAAACAATTTGAGAACATCAGAGATGTAATTATGGGAAAGAATGATCAGGGAAAAGGAGGTCATATAAGAATTATTAAAAGCCTGAAATGAGCATAAGTAATTTCTGATGAGCTGCTTTTGTTCACTGTGTTCTGTGCTGTATATACAATGCGTACTTTCTTTTGTCTTCTATGATAATACAATTTCTTTTATGCTAAGAAAAAAAACCACTGTACAGTTGCAGGAGTTGGATATGGATAGTCTAGAGAAAAGAAGGACTGGGGGTAACATTATAGCAGTATTCCAATATTTGAAGAGCTGCCACAAAGAAGAGGGGGTCAATTTATTTTCCAAAGTACCAGAAAGCAAGGCAAGAAACAGTGAATGGAAACTAATCAAGGAGAGAAGCAAAGTCGAATTAAGAAGAAACTTCCCAACCATGAGGACAATAAACCACTGGAACAGCTTGCCTTTGGAAGTTGTAGGGGCTTCATCAGTGGTGGGATTCAACCAGTGTTACTACCGGTTTGGTGATTACATTTTGCTGCATGCGCATGTAAAAAAATACCCTTTAGCTGTGCCACCTGGACAGCTGAAAAGCACTGCCAGTGTTTGGAAAGCCTTTTTTCCTGCTTTTTCAACCTCAGCTGTGCTGCGCAAAGCAGCTGAGGCTGAAAAAGCAGGAATAAAGGACAGGTAAGAACCCGGGCAGGCGGGTGGGCCAAACAGCAGCAAACACAGAACCGGTTCAGTGTGTGAGGCTTTTCAGAGCTACCAGTTCTATAGCGCCGGGCAGAACTAGTAGTATCCCACCCCTGGGCTTCATCACTAGAGGTTTTTAATAAGAGGTAGCCACCTATCTGAAGTGGTATAGGGTTTCCTGCTAGAGCAGAATAGAAGACCCCCAAGGTCCCTTCCAGCTCTATTCTGATTGAATCACTTAGGGTCTTCTGATGGTGAAAGATTCATATCAGAAGAAGATGGCAAAACTGACCCATTTTGCTCTTTGATTCTCCAGGTCAAATGAACCCAACTGTGAAATCTAGGATAGAAGTGTGTCTTTCTTTAAAAAAAAAAAAAAACACAAGGTGGATTGCTTTTAAAAAGTTTTGAGAAATGCAAAAATCTGCACATTTCTTTGGGAAATGCAAATTAACTCAGTATCTATATATCTATATCATGGGTGTCAAACTCAGGGCCCATGGGCTGGATCCAGCCTGCCGGGTGCTTACATCTGGCCCACAGGCACACCCTGGAAATAGCAAAGGACCAGCCCTCAGTGCCTCTGCCAGCAAAAACGGAACTCAGGAGGGCTGTGCGTGGCCGTCCTGGACTCCTCTTTTGGCTTCCTGCAACCCTCTGCCAGTGAAAATGGAGCTTGGGGAGACTGCGCACACCCCTCCCAGGCTCCGTTTTCAGCCATGACAGCTGCATGCAGCCTCCCCAGGCTCTGTTTTTGCTGGCAGAGAGCAACAAGAGGTCATTGTGGCCAAAAACTGAGCCTCAATGAGCGACATTGAGTTGGCCATGCCCCACATGCCCTCACGCACACCCTGAGGTGAAACACAACTCTAATGTGGCCCTCAATGTAATCGAGTTCAACACCTCTGATCTATATGAACTAGAACTGCCAACACTAGAAGACACTATATATTTTATACCAGTTCGGCCGGGATAATAGGACTTTGCTATATAAATTTCATCTCAAGGCCATTAACTTAGCAATGAACAATTACCTAACTGCTCCGTTGATTTAATTCACACACCTAGCAGAATAGTGTAGGAACTGGAGAAACAGAACACAAAGAGAGAGGGAGTTTAACTTGAGTTTTTCCTTCAACGGTTGTCTTTCCTTCACAAAAATAGCACAGGGTACTCACAAAGATGGAGAAAGATCTCTGAAATGAGCATTTTGACTGCAATATTGTCATTCCTCAATTGATATTTGTCATGATTATTGTTCTGACATTAATTATCTTGTTTTACAACAATGCAATTTTCCACACTAAGTGTCTTCGGTTATGCTTTCTACATGATTGATATTTAATGAAGTTTGCTATTCTGGTACATGTCTGTGTGTTTGTGTTTGTGTGTGTGAGTGCGTGCATGTGCATGCGTGCACACACAAGCAAGGGAAAGAAAAATAAAGAGAAAGTAAGAAACAAGAACAGATGAATATATTATGTGATCCTATTTATAAAGAGAGTTTAATGCAAATATGCTAACTGAAGGGAAAACCAGTACTTAAATTGGCTTTACCTCTAAATTTATATTACCAAATTCATTATTTGTTTTATTTGCATATAATTTACAATCATGATCACCATGATAGGCAAAGAGAAAAGTATATTTTCTGAACAGCACACAAATATTAATCACAATACCCCACCAAATTCAATGAGAAGTATGTAAATTGTCCAACTTTTAAGAATTGAAATTATCACAATGAACTACAATGATTGTGCTCATTTCCATAAGCTCTATGAAAACATACTATTTGCAAATTAAATTTCTACGTCTAGGACATAAGTGGTGCTCTTATGTAAAATGAGCACTACTTAAAACCAGAAATGTTTTTTTGTTGTTGTTGTTGTTGATGATGATGTTGATGGCCCATTTGCCGGGCTTCCAGAAATTCTCTGGCAGTTTTGGATTTGGTTGATCTAAGATCTTACAGTTTTCCAGTTGAAATTATGGTTGAGCCTGTCCATGTGTAGCAAAATTAAGGAGTTTTCATCATGTCTTCTAATGGCCAGTTGGTGTTAATGGATACATACTCAGACAAATTAGCCATCAACAGGCACATAGAGCTAAACAACATCTATATGCTGTTGATATTAACACCAAGATTAACACTAGACCAAAAATCAGGGAAATAATATCCCAATCAAGGAACTGTCAATGTAGACAAACTAGATAACAGTAAACAGCAACCCCATCAAAAGGAAAAAGGAATTTCAAAGAGAGATTAAAATCTAAAAACACTGAATTGCAATCTATGAATAGTTCAGTTTGATCACCAATAGTTTCAATACAAATAATTTATTCTGTCACACTACAATATAGCATTTCATTCAGGAGATAAAAATGATGTCCAAGATACCTTTTAAAGCTTTGCATACAAAAGGACCCCTAATAAATATAAAACAAAATCCACCCTGTCTCTTTACAAATTATAATTTTAAATCTTCATTTACTCTTCATGTCTATCTAATTCTATCTTTCACAGATTCTGCATCTCACAGCTGTACATATTCAGACAGATATACAGTCTCTCTCTCTCTCTCTCTCTCTCTCTCTCTCTCAAACACACACACACACACACACACACACACACCATGCCCACACTTGCCCTTTGAGGCTTACATTTCATGAATCAGTTGAAATGAACTCACAAAATCTGATGCCCTTTGACAAGACTTTGCATCTGGATAGAGAAAGACATTGCATGACCAGATTACTTTGTGTTAATCCTTAATATTTAGTACCAGATTCTTTCCAATGCAGTCCATAGTCTAGCACTAACATGTAGCAATAGTACTTAGACTTATATACCACTACACAGTGCTTTTACAGCCCTCTTTAAGTGGTTTACATAGTCAGCACATTGACCCCAACAATCTGGGGCCTCATTTTACCAACCTCGGAATGATGGAAGGCTGAGTCAACCTTGAGCCAGTCAGAATCGAACTCCAGGCATTTGGCAGAATTAGCCTGAAATACTGTATACTAACCACTGCACCAGAATGGATCACCAATGACTTCAATAGAGTATATTGATGCTATAGTAGAGAGGTGACAGATGATAAAGGATAGATGATTGACAGGCAGACTTTCTGAAATAGCATTATTATATAGTCTTATTTACTTATTTATTCATGGTTAAAACGTATTTAACACATAATCTTTTAAGAAATCACATAGGTACTGCTGGATTGTGTAGAAAAGGACTTTGAAGCAATCCAGATGCAAGGGAAAAATGTGATACGGTGTACATAAAGACTGATATGCGGTATCTGTCAACACTTATTAAAATCAAATGCAACGTTTCCTGAATTTGTACACAGACAGGGAGAAGATACCGTTGTTTCAACCTGACAAATACCACTTCATGATTCTGCAGTTTATCATATCATTTGCAATGAATTCTGCCATTAGTAACCAGAAAAACAAACCAATAAAGCAAATATTTTTTAACAGTTTATTTCTATAATATGTAGTAGATGGAAACCACAGGCAAGTAACACAATAAACTATAAACAGTCCAGCAACAGCTATATCTCAAATGCATGGAAAAGCTACAACTTTATATATGAACAGTGGATTATAATAAAAGATTAAAGTTGGACATGAATGCACACACTAAAATGGTATGGTGTGATAAGACACTTAGAGTGCTGAATTGGGACTTGGGTTTTGGTGATGAAAATAACAATAAGATAGGACTTCAACTTTGGAACCTCAGACTCCTTAGAGGAAAGGCAGGATGTAAATGAAATAAATAATAAACAGACACATTTTCGTAATGAAATTTTGTAAGCACATGCTTTTTAAAAATGCTAAAAGAAAGGCATTTTTCAAACAAAAATAACAGAAAGAGAAGAAATGATACATATCTCTGTAGAATAGGGATTTTTGTGCTTATCATTACTTATCAGCAGTTTTGTGCTGATCATGACTGTCTTTATTTCTTTAATTTTTCTGATTGCCAGAGGGCTTCCAGGAGGTGCTGATTATCATCCATGAAATCATTCATAGTATATAGGGTCAAATTATTTGAGAAACTATTTATCTCCCATAGTTTCTACCTTTCTAATAAATCAGGAAGAATCAATGTGCTTTTAGTAGTTTCAATCAAAGATGTCTACCTATTGGGATTCAGGAGGCATTCCTTGTCATTTTGTCTGCCCTCTGGTATGTTATCCCTCCAGTGATTCATCAGGTTTCCATCCTGATGATGGCCCACAAGTCTTTAAAAGTATTGGAAGCTTTGCAGTGGTGGGATTCATTTTTTTTTACTACTGGTTCTGTGGACGTGGCTTGGTGGGCTTCACTTGGCTTGGTGGGCGTGGCTTTGTGGGTGTAGCAGGAGAAGGATACTGTAAAATTCCCACCTCACTCCAGGGGAAGGATACTGTAAAATCTCCATTCCCTTCCTCACACTAGCCTGCTTTCCAGCTCCATTCTCCTGTGGAGGGCAACAAAAGAAGACCCAGCTGATCAGCTGGGACTCGGGAGGCAGAGAATAGATAGGGGCAGGGCCAGTCAGAGGTGGTATTTGCCAGTTCTCTGAACTACCGGTTCTCTAGAACTGGTCAGAATTTGCTGAATACCACCTCTAAAGCTTTGGTTGTTCTCCTAGGGCTAGACCTTGGTCTAAAACTCCTTTGTAAAACTATTAATTAAGTTTCCTGTTGGGGTGTTTGTCCCAACACATAGGATTTTAGTTTTTACTGTTTTTAATTATAAGCCAGCCAGAGTTATTCTGGAATAGAATAGGCTCTAATTCTCTTGAATCAAACAAGCAAGCAAACTTTCTTAGAAGTTCTAGGGAAAAACAGAAGGAGATACAGATATACCTATAATAATGTGATAAGTAAATTGAATTTCTGTGTGTAAATTGGCCTCTGTACTTTTATCCCGGTTTGAAAAATAAATCTTGTGATCACAAAAACCTGATTATTGTAATTCCTTTAAAAACAAACAAACAAGATGCATCTATCTGCTTAGTTTCTGGAGATCACCATAAGATTAGATAGATTAAATTCCTTGCAGCAAGTTGCAGTTTACTTAGAACTGTGTTCCCTTTCTCCTTAACTGGCTCTAATCCACTCTCAGCCTTTCCTACATTTTCTTGCAGTACAGATTCTCCTGTCTAGTAAATTGAATATTTACTTCTATTCTATCCTTCATCCAAAAGATGACAAGCATGTCTGATTGAGTATCACCATCTTCCACCTACCTTTTCTTCCATATTTTCAAATTAGGTGGATACCCGTGCTTTGCTATGAAACTATGTGGTTGGGCTTAGTTTTGGGGGAGGAAAATGGGGGAGGGAATTCTGCCTCTGCCTACCAGCTTCCATCAGTATTCATCTGGCTAGTGTCCTGTCAGTGTGAGAGAGAGTTAAGGGCTGTTTGGAAACGGAAACAATATTTGCTATATGAACAAGAAGTAAACAGCAAGGAGCCTGGGCATGGCTTAGCTCAACTGTTCTGTACTAAAGGTGGTTGCTGCTGTGAAACTAAAACTGAAAGTGAAACTCATCTCCTGCAAATGTGTTTTGCATTTGGAAGAGATTTCTTTTCAGGTGGGGAGGGGGAGTAGAACTCCTTAGCATCAGAGCGTGTTAATAATAATATACGAAACACTAATGCTCTGATGGTCATTTCAAAAAATCCTGTCTTAGTGAGCACCTAGAAGCCAAGAGGAACATGCGTGCCAAATTTCAAGTTTGTAGGCTTTATTGTTCTGGAGATTTTGTGATGATGCGTTAGTGGCATTTCACTTTTATATAGAGAGATGCTATGTTTGCTCCTATGATAAGAAATTGCTTTACGATTGTCAAAAATCAAAATATAAATTTCAGATAAAAGACTATATGAGACCAGACTAGTTCTGAGCAGACATCTTGCTAAAGTTGAACAACTAATGTTTTTTCTCCTCATTTATCTCCAGTCAGAACCACACAAGTAATTTTAGTACACGAAGACTGACATTCCACAAGGTTCCATGAAATTTTACCCCCAGTCAGCAATAAATATATATTCATAATCATTAAATAAATAACAAATTAATTAATCGTAGATCCAGATCTGGAGCTGAGAATATATATTGCTTTAATATTCTTGTAATGGAAATTTTGCCCCTGGATCAACTACTTTCATTTCATACTTCTACTCAAATTTGACCTTTCATTGTGCAATTTTATACTACAATTAATGTAATTAATTAGAAAATAAGTGGAACATAAGAGCAGATTTGCTTTATGAGTACAAGTCTGGACCAAAAAGACTGAATGTTTCATTAGGCAAATCTCATGTGAAAGTGATATCAACTTATCTTGGAGAAAATTTAGGCATGGTAGACATAATGTGAATCTGATCTTCTAGCGAAATAGAAAGGAAATTAGGTTTCAATTTTACAATGATTTTCCTGGGCATGAGCCCTAATGAAATCAGTCAGGCTTACTTCCAAATAAAGATGTAAAGGAATGCATTATCCTATTTATATTAAAAATGCATGTCTTGTCACTTCTTATGACAGATTGATGGTTTTGATTCAAGGCTAAGTTATTTACATTATGTCTTATGTAGTTAAAATCTATTTTACACTCAGATCTACCATAGGGCAGGATTTTCAGGTTCCCATCACAAATGTATGTCTTGTTAATTCTAGGCTGAGGCTCAAGTCAGCAATGTTTGCCAGAATAACAGAATAATTGCAAGAGTAGGAAGGGATCTTAGAGATCTTCTAGTCCAAACCCCTGCTAAAGCAAGAGACCCTACAGCATTTCAGACCAGTGGCAGTGCAGTCTCTTCTTAAAAGCCATCCATTCAGAATTTAGTGATCCACCTGGTTTCAATAATGATACTACATCAGTGATAATGGGGAGCAGTGGCAGCTCTTAGCTTTGGTTCATCATTCATGGACGGAGACCTGGGAGAAGTGACACATATTTTGGAAAACACCAAACTGGATTCCTGCAATGTATTGTTTGTAGGACAGTATTTGAAAGACAGTCTAGAACAGGGATGTCAAACTCAATTTCATTGAGGGCTGCATCACAGTTGTATTTTACCTTGGGGGTGGGGGGGTGGAGGTGCATGGCCAGCATGACATGACTTGTGTGAGGAGGCACCTATGCTGGCCTGAGTGCTCTGCCAGCAAAAACAAGCTCCCAAGCTCCATTTCTACTGGGACAGCCTCCTGCAACCCTCTGCCAGTAAAAACAGAGCTCAGGAGGGCCACACTTGGCCCTCACAGGCTCCATTTTTGCTGGCAGAGACACCATGGGCCAGTCATTTGCTATTTCCAGGGTGGCCCCAGTGGCCAGACCTAAGCACCCCGTGGACCAGATCTGGCCCCCGGGCCTTAAGTTTGACACCCCTGGGCTACAAGTTGCCATGAACCCCATGTTGAAGCAGCCAGATTGCTATCTGCTTCTGGGATCAATTCAACTAGGTTATTTACATTGTGTCTTATGTCATTAGAGTCTGTCTTACACTCAAGGACAGCATTTTCAAGTTCCTACTAGAAGCACATCTACTATCAATAACTTTTCTTTGGTGAAGGTCTCAAGTAATGCTTGCTGAGTCATGGAATGTGGCTTCAGAACATATGTACTGAATGCATTGTAATGCTAAATTGGATATTTCATTTATTATAATACTAATTCTAAATTTATTCTCGTTTTTTCAGTCTGGATTCCTTGGAATAGCCTGCACTAGACTAGCCCACTTCCACTTGACACTCATGTGTGTGTGTAAGTGTGTATGTGTATGTGCCTTCAAGTCATTGTTGACCCTGAACCAGTATCCTGTCAACCAATTTGATCGCCTAGCTTTGTAGTTATCTTAGATTCTGTGGTATTTTAATCCATCATGTTTTGATTCAGGGAAAAAAAAAGATAATATACAATGCAGTCACAAAAAACTAGAAAACCAGTTTGTCATGGTGATTAAATTATGAAGCTAGAAACTAGGAAACAGTTGAGGTCTAGTGCTTAGGCACAAAGCCAGCTAGGTGACTTTGGGTTTGTCACTCTATTTCAGCCCTAGGAAGCCAACATGGGAAAAGCACTTCCTAAAATTGCTAAAGCAACTACAGGAGTCAAAGGATACACGTTGAGAAACTATTTCAGCAAGGTAATTGTTAAAGATGATCAAAGATAGGAATTGCCATCCTGACAATTGAAATGTGAGTTATAACACTCAACCATAACAATTCACTATTTATGTTAGGATAAAATTAATGATTGGGAAGCATTCATTTGAAATCTCCATATTTAATGCAGCATATTAGTAAATGATGGATAACATCAAATAAGCTGGAATCATCTCTTCTATTCATGCTTTCAGGTCTTTTTTCAATCTCTATGAATAATTCTGTAGCTGGGGTTTTCTATAGTGGCTAGGGTTTTGGTGCCATTGAAGTTGATGCTATGACCTGTTGCTTTCATGTGTTGGACTAGTGAGGAAGTGTGTTCCAGCTTTTTTACTGCATTTTTGTGTTCATCCAGGCAGGTATTTATTCTTCTATTGGTCTGTCCAATGTATGTGGCCAGGCATGATGCACAGGGGACTTCATTTATGCCTTGGTTTTCCAGGTCAATTTTATCTTTGGGGTTTCTTAGGATGGCTGCTATTTTTCTGTCTGTTTTGAAGGCAGTCTTAATGTGATGCCTGTGTAGTATCTTACTGATTTTGTCTGTAGTACAAGATGAAACCTAGCTTCCTAATAAATGATAGCTGTCTATTTACTCGGAGCCAAACTGCACTAAAAGCCTCCAATACAGCAAACACAATGTTGCCAGCCAATCAAGACAAAAAAAAAGCTACAAAACAAACAGAAGATATTAGAAACACCAATCAAGCAGAACACAGCAAACTCCAAAACCAATAAACACAGGCCAAGACTCCCAACCAATCAGGATGAAGAAAAAAACATTCTGGCACAGCAGTAGGCTAGCCCCAAATTTAAAACAGAAACGGCTGTGAAAGTCTGACTCACAGATGAACACAATACAGAAGCCTGATGATGGCAGATGAGATTCTGCTGAAATGTTGCTACAACTTTAAAAGCACAATTATAATGACGTGGGAAAATACCCGAACAAAGCTGAATACCATACATGTAAGTACCCGCAAAAACTTAAGAAGATATATATATATATATATATATATATATATTTGTTTTCTGAGGTTCTCGCGGGTATTTATATGTAGATCTTTGGTTGTTCGGGTTTTCTCCCGCGTAAGATTTGAAGTATCTAGGCAACGTTTCGATGAAGTCTCATTCATCATCTTCAGGCTTCTGTCTCCAGCTCTGTGCTTCTCAGAGTAATGGAGATTGCAGCTGCTTCCTCCTTTTAACTGCCAGTGGGGGTGGAACTTGATTGGGTGGGGGCTTGGCTGTGTTCTGATTGGGTGGGGGTGTGTTCTCATTGGTAGGGGGTTTGGCTGTGTTCTGATTGGTTGGGGGGTTAGCCGTGTTCTGATTGGTTGGAGGCGTGTTCTGTTCAGGAGGGGGCTTGGTTGTGCTCAGGTTAGTTTTAGTTGCTGGGGGATTTGAGCTGGAGAGTTGTGATCTTGCTGTTTGGCTTCTAGTTCGTGGTCCTGCTGCATCTTCATAGTGGGTGTTGGTTTGCTTCATGTATGGCTCAGAGGGGTTTGAAGTGGGTAGTGATGCAGCTGCAGTGCAGCTTCTGGTCCATGGTCGTTTCTCATTTTCTGAATGGGTGGGAGTCTGTTTTCTACATGGAAGTGTGGTGGTGGCATCTTG
>NW_020769317.1:25293861-25349757 GCF_900518735.1 Pseudonaja textilis
GTGTAAGATTTGAAGTATCTAGGCAACGTTTCGATGAAGTCTCATTCATCATCTTCAGGCTTGTGTCTTCGGCTCTGTGCTTCTCACTCTGACTCCTCACTCTCTCTATATATATTCGTAGGTTTTCATGGGTACAGGTATGCAGGTCTTGGCATGTTCAGGTCTTTTCCCGTGTAAGATTGAGAGTATTTTGGCGATGTTTCGATGAGATCCCACTCACCATCTTCAGGTTGGTGCTTTCAGCTTTGTGCTTGTGCGAGCAAAGATCTTGTTGAAACATCACCAAGATACTCTCAATCTTACACGGGAAAAGACCTGAACACGCCAAGACCTGTATATACAGAGTATATGTCCTGAATTGTGTTATATACAGTGATGTAGCTGACATCATTTGTTCTTAATATAACCTTATCTTTTCTTCTATTTTAACCAGCTGGCAGGCCTGTTATGGTAAAGCCTTTTTCCCTCTTAATATGCAGACAATTGTGATTACGAGCACAATTGAATCCAACATTTCTGTTGCTAAGTGAGACATGTGTTAGGTGAATTTTGCCCCATTTTATGACTTTTCTTGCCACTGTTGTTAAGTGAATCACTGCAGCTGATAACTTAGTAACCTGGCTGTAAAGTGAATCTGGCTTCCCCATTGACTTTGCTTGTCAGAAGGTCACAAAAGGGGACACAGCAATGTCGTTACTTCAAACGGTCACTAAATGAACTGTTGTAAGTGGAGGACTACCTGTACAAACGTACATAAAGATCTTAAAACAAACAAACCAAAAAGGACACTGTGAGGAGGTGGAAAGAGTATCCCCGTCACCATGCAAATACATGGAACTGTACAGGTGAGGTCAGAAAGTCTAAGTGCAACATAAGCTGACAAAGATATGAGAATGATTACAATAAAAAAAAAAGTTCAGATATGTTCTGAAGGGAGATTAGAAAAGCACACTCCCCAAAAATTGTTAAGCTCTTGGAGGACAAAGCAAAGAGAAAACTTATTTGATTTACAGATGCTACAGAATTAGTGAGATAACTAAGATGAGCCATGGTGGTTCAGTGGTTAGAGTGCAGCACTCCAGGCTACTTCAGTTAACTGCTGGCTGCTTGCAATTTGGCAGTTTGAATCTCATCAGGATCAAGCTTGACTCAGCCTTCCATCCTTCCGAGATTGATAAAACGAGGACCCAAATTATTTGGGGGGAATATACTGACTCTGTAAATCTCTTAGTAAAGGTAAAAGTTCTCCTCGCACATACATGCTAGTTGTTTCCGGCTCTAGGGGACAGTGCTCATCTCCGTTTCAAAGCCAAAGAGCCAGTGCTGTCTGAAGGCGTCTCTGTGGTCATGCGGCCAGCACGACTAAACATCAAAGGTGCACAGAATGCTGTTACCTTCCCACCAACGTGGTCCCTATTTTTCAACATGCATTTTTACATTCTTTCGAATTGCTAGGTTGGCAGAAGCTAGGACAAGTAATGGGAGCTTACTCCATTATGTAGTGCTAGGGATTCAAACCACTGAACTACTGACCTTTCTGACTGATAAGCTCCACATAATAGCCCCTGAGCCATTGCATCTCTAGAAACTGATTAGAGAGGGCTGTAAAGCAGTATATAAATTTAAGTGCTATTGCTATTGTTATCCAAGCATGCAGTAATGTATCCAAAATGAACTTGGCAGTTTTTTAAAAGGTAAAAATAATACAATTAATTTAAGATCCCTTGTGGAGGTGTTAGAAACCAGAAATCACATGTACTAGTAAGGACTGACTTGGTAATAGTACTTGTAGAAAAATATTGGAATACTAATTGAGCATAAACTGAATAAACTGAATATAAACTGAACATAAACTGAATATAAGTCAGTGATGTGATATGGTTGTCAAGGGGAATTGCTGGATTGGGAGACATTGAAAAGATACAATAAAATAAAAATAAATACAATGTTAGGCTGCATCGAGGGAAGAGCTTCTAAATCATAAGAAGTAATTGTTTTATATTTCTCCACATTGGTCAGATACCTCCTGGACATTCCACTTTAGGAAAGATTTAGAAACCTTGCAAAAGCTTTGAAAGAAAGACAAGAGTTATGATTAGAGTACTAGAAAAACTCTAGAGAAATGAGATTAAAGCTATTGAATTAATCTATCAAGGAATTTAGCCTTGATAGTAGATGGTTGAGGGAGCATAGTGCTCCTCTTGAAATATCTAAGTGTCACCTAAGCGAAGGCTAAGATCACTTTTCTCTCACTTTAGAAGGTAGGACATAGAATAATGCCAGGTAAAGATAGATTCCAGTTAAATATTAGGAAAGGAGGTACCAACAATAATAGCAATTCAAGAATGAAACAGCAGTGGTGGGCTGTTCTTCACTACAAGGCTTCCTGTAGAGGCCATGCAGTCTTTTGTCATTGATTTCTATGCTGTCCAGGGTGCTGAACTTGTCTAAATGCCAACTTCATGATTCTGTGACTTTGTAAGCTGACTGATGAGTCATACAAGAATAAAATATTGATAAGTATCCCAATGAGGATTGGGAACTGGGTGAAAACGTGGAGTGTAGCGTGTCCAGGAATGGTTCTGGTGTTTCAGAATCTTCTTAGCATAAATGGTTTGAAGAAGCCATATGGAACAGCCGAACTGACAAACTAATAATTTAATTCTTATGAGCATAATTAATGCAGAAAAGACTATTTGCCTTGAGTTTGCTTCTTTCCTGCTTTCTGCATACTGTATATATGTATATCCTGCAGTTTCTAGTGGTAGACCTAATAAGGGTTTCTAGTTCATAATGTAGTATCCTTAAGCATTCTTAAGTAATGAAGTATCCTTAAAGTTTCTAGGTTGCCATGGAGAGATGCAGTTCTCTAGTGTTTCTAATGCTGCTTCTCTTCGGAAAGTGATCATTGCCAATGGTTCTTGGAGGAAAATTGCTTGATAAGCTCCAGTTTCATTTTCAGAATGAGCAATAGTCTGCACCACTATCCCTATCAATCACACATTACCAATTAGTTTTAAAACATCTTTCTGCCCTCACTCCAGGTAGCAAGGACTTAAAATGGCATTATCATAGAATTAGTACATGCAATAAATGCATAATTTGGATGCATAATGGCTCACAATTATTGGAAGGATTATATTTGGTTCAAATGTATACAAGAGATCTCCCTGCATTTTCTTACTAAGCCCTGGTTTAGTAATTTCACTTCTGACCTGACTGTATTGTTCTGCAGCAATTCCTTTTAGCCTCATCAAGATGCAAAGACAGTTGCTTCTTTAATCATGATAAATGTAATTGTTTTACACCTGAGTAGTTTTCCTTGCTTGCATTTCACAGGATAGCTGCTTCCAACAGGCTAACTTCTTTCATCTTGTTTTGTGACAAAATTAATGTTACAGAGTTTAGAGTGCATTTAAAACTCTATGCAAGAAGACATATGTTACCCTTCTAGTAAATGGCACCAGGCTAGGCTGAATCACATGACTAACTGGGCACTTCTGATAGCGTTATTGTCTAGGTTGATCATTTACGTGGACCAGAAAGCAAGAGTTATCTGCAGAATCTTATAATTACATCTAAATGAATAAACAAATGTTGGGACAACATGATGCAGGCTCCACTACTTTAATATATGCAAATCATGATGAATATCCCAACAGATGGAATTTGCATTGTTTAGTCAAAATTGGCGAGCCACTTTGCCATTTATACTATCTTATCTAATCAACCAGATGACTAATTGCAACACATTTCCAAATGCTTTCTGACTTTTTTCTCCCCATTTCCCCATTTCTTCTCTTCCTCCTCCTCCTCCTTCTTTTTTTTTTTTAGGATTGCAAGGATAACGACAGTGTTCAGAGAACTGCCATTTTTCATGACCTGTAAGAACTATAGGCTTCAGCTAATGCAAAAGATGGCTAGACTGCGGTTATTATATTTATATCCTGCCTGTATCCATGCCTATTCACTACCATATGATACAACCACAATGATTGATTTGATTTTTCTACAATTGAACAATGTGATTCAACAATAACAATGTGTTACCAGCAATAACATCCAAAATTATTGATTTTGCTCTTTTTGGGATTACAGCCCTCCATAATATTGCTAGATTCATCTTTAAGGTTCTAAACGGACTTAAGTCTGGGTTTTTGGAAACATGATGTCTCTCATAAACTTCAGCCTGATGACTAAGATCATCAATGGAGTAGTCTCAGACTCAGATCAACCAGGATCCCAAATGGACTACATTCTGTGGACTACATTGGCCACCTCTTCATAAATAAATGCAATAGTTCCACAGTCCATCTATGAGAGTTTCTCTAAAATTGTGTTTTCTTTCCATTGCTTTCATCCAGCAGGAAATTTTGTGAGCTGAAAGAGGAGAGAACAATGTTTTTTTACAAATATTCCTTGGTTCCCTACCATGTGAATCCAAAGGGCCCCTCAAACATCTAAAATCCTTCTCACAAAGGACACCAAAGCAACAAGGGAAGAAAAATTAGCAATAACAACCAAAATTATTGATGTTGCTCTTTTTGGTATTACAGCTCTGCATATATTTCAAAGATTCACATTTTTCTTTCAAATTATGATTAATTAAACTTTTGCTGCTAAATAAGTTTTTGTTTGAATTTGTTTCATATAAAAATGCAAACAGGAACATTTTGAGACAGAATGTATAACAGCAATAAAGACAGACCTGCCTAAACAATGGCTTGCAAATCTCATTTCATCTGATATAGAAATCATAGTAAAATCTGATGAAATAAAATATAACTGGTAGTACTATTGACTATGGATCTGAAGGCAATATAACCCAGTGAGTATAAACCTAGAATTCAAATGTGTCATAGTTTTGATACTGGTCACCTTTGGGAATATTTTATTTTAAATACATTACAAAAATCCAAAAGGAGAAGTAGGATTAGAGTGCATGGCCATTGAATAAATTAAATACAAGACCGTATGCAGAGTCATAGTGGAGTAAATGGCAAGTTGTTGATCAAGTATTCTAGTTCAACACCTGAAAAGGTAATTCTCCAAAAGGTAGTCTCTTTTTGTTATAGCTCGGAAAAAAGGGGAGGCCACACCAGAGCATCTCAATAACATGCTTTATTCAGGGAATAAAGGGGCTGTCGCGTCTGCATGCTAACAAGCGGACCTTCCAGCGAACAGCAACTGGCTCGACCCAGCAGCCGGCTTTTATAGCCGGCTGTCGAAGGGAGCCAGCCAATGGGGGCTGCAAACGCCCCCGCAGGATGAACGGACCTGATAGGGAACTTGTGTCAGTCCCGGGGACATAACACTTTTGGCTTCCTGTGTCAGTTTTCCCAGCTTCCTGATTAAAAAAAGAAGGTAACAAGCATTCCTGAAATCTAGATTCCCACTCACTTGTCATATTATTGAGCCCTTAGGTCCTGCCTCCTCTGTTGCAGTTTCTGCCCAATGGAATAGTATCCATGAAGGTCTAGGAAGATTCTCAGTCATCCAGGTCATGGTTGTCCCAAAGGTGCTTTTTCAAAAGGCAAGTGGGCTTTCTTTGTTTTTCCTTCAAGATGTTTCACTTCTCACCCACGAAGCTTTTCAGTGCTGAACTGAACTGAAAAAGCTTCTTGGATGAAAAGTGAAACATCTTGAAGGAAAAACAAAGGAAGTCCAATTTGTAAAAGCACCATTGGGAGGATCGGAACAGATCCAGATGGTCCTTTCATAAGGCACTGAAGGCAAGACATTTGGGCTAGGACAGGGCTGTCAAGCTCATCAAGCCTGATGAGTCATACACTGACCACGCCCACACTCAGTTTAGCAAGGGGGTAAAAGTCACAATATGTCACATGATGATGCTGTGATGATACAAGTTTGACACCCCGGGCTAGGAGGTTAAACAAAGTCTGTTGGTTGGCTTTACTGCAGTTTCTATTATAAATTGCAATTATTCTTTATGATCTCAGATATTTGTTACTCAAATTGTTGTTTTAATTGTTGGTTTTAAAACTTGTATATGCAGAGTCATTGCTACAAAATGGGTAGTCACGTAAACTATTTAAACAAATCATTTAAATCAGAGGTGGTATTCAGCAGGTTCTGACTGGTTCTGAAGAACCAGTAGCGGAAATTTTGAGTAATTCAGAGAACTGGCAAATACCAGTTCCAGTCCCCGCCCCCATCTATTCTCTGCCTCCTAGGTCCCAGCTGATCAGCTGGGTCTTCTTTTGTTGCCGTGGGTCTTCTTTTGTTGCAGGAGAACAGAGCTAGAAAGCAGGTTAGTGGCAGGGAGGAAATGGGATTTTGCAGTAACCTTCCCCCAGGAGTGGGGAGGGAATGGAGATTTTGCAGTATCCTTCCCCTGCCATGCCCACCAAACCACACCCACCAAGCCATGCCCACAGAACTGGTAGTAAAAAGTTTTGAATCCCACCATTAGTTTAAATCCATCTTCACTACTTTCTTTCTTTCTGCATATATAAAAAAGAAGAATGTTAGAAATTTGAGTTGAAATGTTCTTCTCCACACTCTGCCAAAACCCATTTAGGTTCCTTTTCATTATGGAAATTAAATTCCAGACACCTCCCTATATTCTTGTGTGCATAAGAACTTAGGAGTTCAGTTAGCAGTGGAAGCATAAAAATTCATTCCTATATAAAATATAATTTTGGCTCAAGGTATAATTTAAAGTTGATGGATGATCAGTTTCCTGCATTAGATTGCAATAATCTTCCTACTATCCCTGGTAATTCAGCTTTCAGGATAGAAAGCCACTTTTAAAATTAGAAATAGCTTCAGAGTGAAAGGATGGTGCCCTCGCCCTCCCTTTCCATTCTTCCACTTGCTATTTTTCTCAGTAAAATGCTTTCTCTGAAATCCTTATTATAAAAGAAAACCAAGCAATAGTCAGTTCTGTCAACTTGATTGGGGTTAAGGCATTGCCTTGTTTCTCTAATTCAAAGCATTTTTACTCTCTTCTGACAAAATGTTTAATGGACTCATGGAAACCATAACAATCCTGGCCTCTTCAAGGATGCTTCATTGCACAAGGTTCCTATAATTATTATTTGCCTGTCCTGACAATAGAGCTTCTGGGTAAGAGACTACAGCTATACAATAGCTTTTAACAGCATTTCACTCATGAATGATATAGTATTTGAACGATGCTTCCTAAATATTCTTCAGATGGCTGTTCCTCTTGTTCAGTCTGTTGTCTTCAGACAACAGACTGAACAATTTCTTATCAGCCAGTAGATAAAAAGATTGCTATGAGCTACAAAGATAATCTGTGTTCATTGCCCAAACTTATTTATATTTCTTATTTCTAGACCCATTCTGTGCAAGAGAATGTAGATTCTTGTTTTAAAATTGAATGCTTTATTGAATCATTGATATGAATGAGATTCCTGGTGCCTGTTTTGGAAAAGGCAGGTCCCATATCCCTATACTAGAGAACTTGCTTGGCAGAGCAAAAGATTCAGTATTCAAACTTTTGCTGTCTCCAATTAGATTTGATTCCTGTCTAAAATAATCTCAAGAAATGTGATACAATTTGTGTTATCAAAGCAAGAGACAGATGTGACAGGAAAAACATAACATTAAGTGGACTGCAGTGTGGGAATTGGATGTAGCAAAACAAGAAGTATATATGGTCAAACAACTTGATTGCATTCAGAAAGATGTTGAAAACATAGTTGCTCCCTAAAGCATAAATTTGACCATCAATCTAATGTATTGATTAATGAGCGGCAGTTTGTTGTTGATATGGTTTTGTTCAGTTCTTTTTGGATTTGAGATACATTTTATGGTTGTTCTGTACTGGATAAATTGTCAGGAGTCAATTTCTACTGTGACAGATGTAAATAAAATAAACAAGAAAAATGAATAAATGAATGTGTGAATAAATGAGTAGATGATGGAAATGAAGATTGTATAGAAATACTAGTGATCAATATCAAAGAGGTATATTGAGTGGTTTGTTCATATAGAGAAAACAATTGGGACTGAATTGCGAAACAAATACACATGTGAAGATTAAAAAGGAAAAGAATTAGAAAATTGCTGGTGCTGTTGATGAGAATCTCCCAAGGAGAAAGAAAAGAGGCTTAAAGAGCAAAAGAAAATTATAAATCAATTCATGAGTGCTATGGCACAAGGACTGTTTACAAAGATATAAAGGTATGGACAGCCACTCCATAGATCTAACAAAATTAATTGGATTCACTTTTCTTTTGTTTTCTTATCTTTTGCTTTTAATTAGTCTTTTTTTACTTCTTATCCTTTGTCTGCCCTTGCATAGTGCTGCTTAACCTGAAAAAGAATAGGATGATACATATACTTATATTGATTAATTACATGCCATTAAGTCAGCACCAACTGGAGTGGTGCAGCGGCCTCAAGGTAGAGCTTTCACCTCATAATCGGGAGGCTGTGAGTTCAATCCTAGGTAGAGGCAGACACTTCTCTTTCTGGGCACAATGAGAATATATCTGCCAAACAAAACTGCACTGGCAACAGGAAGGGCATTCGGCCATTAAACACTCTGGTAGCTCCATTCAGTTGCCCAGACTCTACACAAAGGATTATGGGGTTGCTAAAAGATGATGATGAAACCAGTGTCAAGTCTTTGTAACTACATAAGATGCATTTTCTCCAGAAAATCTGTCCCTAAACCAGTTCTTCGTTCTTGCAAAGGTATCCCCATCACCATTGCAATTAATCAGTGTTGTTTGTGCCTTGAATGACAGCACGGAATTGATTTGTTTGAGAATCCATTTATTTGTTTTCTCAGCTATCCATTGTATTTTCAGAAGACACATCAACATTTGAAAGTGTCAACACTCTTTTTATCCTGCTTTTTCAAAATCCAGCCTCAACTTCCATATAATATCCCAAAGAAAACCATTGTCTACACAACTCTAATCTTATTTACCCATCCCAGCCCTAGAAAATCTATTTTTGACTTCAATCCTATATTTTATTTTAGTTACTTGATTCAATTTGGAAGGTCAACCATTTCTTAAATGACTCTGGATGGCTTGCATCATTAAAAAGATTGGGGGATAGGAGACAATTTAAAAAGAAAAGAACACACAATTGAGGATGGATGATGGAGCCTGTTTTCTAGTTGTGTTGATTGATATTTTTGTAATTTCTTTGAACTGCTGTGTGTTTTGTATTGGGAGCAGAGGTGGCATTCAGCAGGTTCTGACCAGTTCTAGAGAACCAGTAGTGGAAATTTTGAGTAGTTCGGAAAACCGGCAATAACCACCTCTGATTGGCCACGCCTCCATCTATTCTCTGCCTCTCAAATCCCAGATGATTGGCTAGTTCTTCTTTTGTTGCCCTGCACAGAAGAATGGAGCTGGAAAGCAGGTTAGTGGGGTGGGGATGGAATGGAATGGAGATTTTGCAGTATCCTTTCCCCACCACACCCAGAGAACCGATAATAAAAATTTTTTGAATCCCACCACTGATTGGGAGGTGAGGTTATATGGTTTTTACTGTTTTCAATATTGATAGCTGTTCAGTGTACACATTTGAGATAGAGGTCCATATAAATCAAATAAATAAATAATCAAATATGCGTTCCTTTCAGCCCAAGGAAGGAAAGAATGGCTAACCACTTCTAAAAAATATTCCCAAGAAAAATGCAAGGACTTGCTCAGATACTCTTCTAGAATCAGACATGATTGAGTGAAAGGGAAGGGGGAATGTTTTTTTTTTTTTACTATTTTTAGTATAGTTAGCTGCCCAGAGTATATACTTGGTTTGGCCAGTCGTGTAAATCTAATAAATAAATCAGTAAGTACCTGCGTCAGTTAGTTAAGTAAGCATGCCTGGGAAAAATTCACCCATGGCATTGCAAAAGAAAATTGCCAGAGGCTCAACAACCAACCTAACCACAGATCTGAAAGCAAAATTATGTTTACAAAAATGTACAGAATGTTTGAAAGGTAGACGCCATGCAAATCTTGTGGAAATGCTGTTCCAGAGGGTAATTTCTGTTACCGAAAAGTAACACGCCCAAGATCTCAACAGAGGGTAGTTTTTAATTGGAGGGACCGTTCTGTCTGATTTTATTGGATGCGCAGAAATCATTGGTTCAGTGTCAAATAACTGGACCTCATGCCAGGAGGGGCTTTTTATGTGTCAGGTAGTGTCTTGAATTTCACCGTGAAGCCAATTGGCAACTTATGCAGGTTTTTGTCTGAAACAGTATAGAGTGTCTTGTCTGAGAAGCGGTTTGGACAAGAAGATCAACAAGGTACCTCCCAACACTATTATTCTGTTATTCTGCAGTTTACAGATGATACATATAGACGGGCTTATTAGATATATATATTACTGCTCAGACTATATATATATAAAATATTGCTTTCCTTTTTTCCATAAGTATCCCTTCTGGGAAAAAAAAAACACTGGCTAAACACTTTATAACTTTCAGATTACAGATAATTAGAGTTGGAAGGGACGTTGTAGGTCATCTAGTCCAACCCCCTACCCAAGCAGGAGACTATGCACCATTTCTGACAAATGACAGTCCAATATCTTCTTGAAAGCCTCTAGTGATGAAGCTTCCACAACTTCTGAAGGCAACTTCTCAACATATTTTTTATAGTGTGGTGAACAAAACTGGATGTAGTATTCTAGGCGTGGTCTTATTAAGGCTTTATAGAGTAGTATTAGTACCTCACTTGATCTTGATTGTATCCCTCTGTTAATGCAGTTTAGGATTGCATTGGCTTTTTTGGCTGGTTGTCCACTAAGACTCCAAGATCCCTCTTACAGTTACTGCTATTATATTTCATATTCATTTCATATATTCCAAATGGATTTTCACAATCATAGCATTCAGGAAATTTTAAAAATAAAAATATTGACACTCCTTGGCTTTCACCAAGGAAACATTTATAAAACATTAAACTTTAAAATTAAAATGTTAATCTCCAATCTCAATTAGTTTCCAACATTACACAGTTGTTTTTTCAACTAAAATTTCAACTTTTCCTCTGAAAATTGCCATTAACCTAAAACAGAGTTAAAATAAGCAATCTTAAGTGCCTGTTTAAAAAAGCAAAATGGATAAATATAATTTCAGACCTTAATGATCCATTAATTTTAAGTGTAATCCTCTATGTGGACAGTTTAATAAAATTTATAAATGCATATTAGAAAAGATATAAATAATAATGAGAAATAATGGTTATTATAAATCAATTACCGAAGGCCACAAAGTTTAATTGTAAGTCTCTATTTAAAACTCTGTGCACACTAATCAAGGATGTGCAGTCAAATATATGGCTGCTGAGTCCAAATAATATTTTTCTCTTCTTTTTAAATACTTGAAATAAAAACTGAACATTGCATGCCATTATTGTTAATGAGTCCTATCCACATTTTGTTTCATTACAGATTTGTTAATATAGAGGAGACAGTATGAATCTCTTGTACTCGCTTCCAAATTTATTTATGTATTTATTTCTAAATCCATACTCCACCGGTCTGTTTATTACAAAACCCAAGAACTTGTTGACCGATTGTTTAGGTGCCATTAAATCACTGTCATTGGGCCTACTCCTAACTCTAATATGCTTTATTAAATCAGTAAAAAAGACACATCACCACCCCACTTTTTCTTCTCATTGTGATGGTGTATGATTTGTATTTCCAGTATCTATAGCAACCTACACACACACACACACACACACACACACACACACACACACACACGAATACAATACTGTCGTTCTATAGCATGATGTTCTTGTCCAAATTTTCACAGCTGGAACACTGCACTCAAAGTCTCAAACCTCTTATAATAAGTACACCCTTTCACAAAGAGTATAATACCATTCCCTCCTACCCTTTTGTTTAATCTTCTGTCATGAATAAGTTGTAACCTTCAGTTTTTGTCTTCTAGTCCAGGAGTCTCCAACCTTGGCAACTTTAAGACATGTGGCGGAGGAATTCTGGGAGTTGAAGTCCACACGTCTTAAAGTTGCCAAGGTTGGAGACCCCTGTTCTAGTCATTTGTTCTACTAGATTTTGTAATTGATTACGTGCCATGAAGTCATTGAGATGATGATCTGTCCCTAACCTGTCCTCTCAGGTCTTCCCATCTTAGATTCATTGCTAGTGTAGTTGAATCTATCCACCTTGCTGCTGGTTCCTCTTCTCTTTCCTTCCATTCTTTTTAAGCATTAAGACCTTTTTGGAGAGCCATGTCTTCATATAATGTGTCTAAAGTAGGATATAATTGATTCTGGTCATTTGTGCCTCAAGCGAAATCTCCAAGTTGATTTGTCTATGGAGATTCTCAGTCCTTGAGATCATGGTTGTCCCAAAGGTGCTTTTTTTTCAAGAGACAACTGGACTTTCTGGTTTTTCTTTGAAGACAATTCGCTTTTTATTCAAGAAGCTTCTTCAGCTCTAACTGGATGGTGGGGAGTGGAAGGATTTATACTCCTTGCAGGCAGCTGATCTGCATTTAAAACACACAGGCCACTCTTTTGAAGATAACAAAGTCCATATTTTGGACAGAGAGGATAACTGGTTTAAAAAGGGCATTAAAGAGCCCATGTATATCAAAATTGAACAGCTTTCTCTCATCTATCTCCAGTCTACATCACAGTCCTTTCAACAGTTCCAAGAAGGCTCCACACCCATTTGCACCACTCAGGTGACCCTGGTGACACAGATAAATCTCCAGGTGACCTTAATTACTCACTAAAAGGATGCAAATGACCAGCTGTCAGCAAGACATATACAAATCCTTCCATTCCCCACCATCCAGTCAGAGCTGAAGAAGCTTCTTGGATGAGAAGCGAAACATCTTCAAAGAAAAACCAGAAAGTCTAGTTGCCTCTTGAAAAAAAGCACCTTTCGATCTGAGTTGATTTGCTTGAATATATCTTTTTCAAGGCTTTTTCATGACTGTTTTCTGAGCTATCCATGTTATTCTGAGAATAACATCTTCTCCAACATCAAAGTGCAGAAGCATCAGTCCGTTTCTCATTCTGCTTCTCCAAAGTCCAAATTTCACAGAGAATACCACAACTTGCACTATTTTTCTTGTAGGTAGGGAGACATCATGACATTGAAAATATCTTTTTCATGGCTTTCATGGCTGCTCCAGCAAGTGCTAATCTGCTACAGATTTCTTGACCCCTTGTTTCTTTGGTATTGATGGGTAATTTCAAAAGGCCAAAACTATCCATCACTTCAATATCTTCATTGTGAACAAGGTTTTTACAATAACAAAAATGTGAAAAACCAAACAAAGTGTTAACATTTAAAAATAAAATCAAAATTAAAACCAGTGATTAAGTCAAAAGATATTTTAGGCCTCTCTCTTTGAAAGTAGAGTTGGCAATGCTGATTCAGAACTGTATTTATTTATAGTATAGTGACTCAGATTTTTAGTTACTTACTGCATTTGTTCTTCTCACCTTCTGCTTACAGAGTTCTCAGAACAGCTTCCATAAAATGAAAAACCAACAACAAAAAACCCAGGCCTTTGTCTAATCGCTTTCAATCTAAAATGTGTGACACACGGTGGAAAGTAGAATGAATGGAAGACTAAAAAAGTACAATCTGATTCTTAAACCTTAGAAAATTTTATCCTCTACCCCAAATGATCCTTGGCTAGAGAGTATATGCTGCTCTATGACCACCATTTCTAGAAAGTTTAACCCTGAATTCATACTTTCTTTTCTTGACATCAGATTCTTTCAGCAAAGTACAATAAAAAGTGGCTTAGGTTTGAAAAAACCTTGGATAATGAGGGATTATTTTTAATCTCTGCTCTCAAATTAATTCTACAAGGACTCTAGATATTATTTCAATGTATTTATTGCATTGTAATTATTTCAAAAGTCAGCAGAGTTAATTTAAAACAACTGCTATAAACTTAGGTTTATAACAGATAACAGATAATCAGAATTGGAAGGGACCTTATAGGTCATCTAGTACCTCCCTTGACCTTGATTGTATCCCTCTGTTAATACAAGTTAGGATTGCATTAGCTTTTTTGGCTGCTGCTGCACATTGCTGGCTAATATTTAGCTGGTTGTCCACTAAGACTTATAGATTGTATCAGTGGTTCATACGAATTTGGTCATGTTATTTTACTGATTCGCTTGTTCGTTTTATGACTTGCCATTCCTTCAGGAACTAACATTGCAATGATTCCAGAATCCTCTTTCCAAGCTTAGAATAAAAGTTTGTTGTACTTCATCAATTTACATAATGAAGGATTTCTATTGAATGTATTGTTTTAATTTCTGTAGGGTGTTCCTTGCTTTTTTTTTTTTAACCGTGTAGACAATTTCATGTAGGCACATTCATTATTGTCATTTCCACCACTTGATTGCTCAGTGCTTGATTCAACCAAACAACATTGCACCTGGATAGGTAAGTAACAATATCGTGATCTTGTCTGTCATCATTGATGTGCAACCATTCATTCATATATGCCATCAGTTCTTGACACAAGGTTAAACTAAAGATTTGAGAATGAGCAGCTGTCATCTACATGGAGACACAATTATGAAATAAGCCTGATCCGAAATTGCTCTATAAATGTATCACATTTTAAAAATGACTATGCAATTAACCCTTCAACTACTTATGTTAACACAGATACTTTCTCTGCTGTTGATGGTGGCAGAGAAGACATCTTATTCCAGTCCAGCAACTTAGATTTGGCAGAGCCTTGCCCATTAGCATGGTCAACTTATTGAATTATTATTTCAGATTCTTCCAACATACCCAATGTTAAAATCCACAATTCAAAATAAGTTACATAAAACACATAATTGTTTTTGGTTTTGTTTAGTGTAGATGTCCTGTGGTTATTTATTTTTATGTGGAGTCCTTGGGGCTCTCTGAACATGGTTGTTTGGTTGCAAACATTTTATTACTTGAGTAGATAACATCATCAGTATTAGTGAGTATAGGGTTTGCTGCCTGTTTATATACAATAGCTTGTCCTACCAGTTTTGGGGAGGTTTGAATCCCTAGCACTGCATAATGGAGTGAGCTCCCGTTACTTGTCCCAGCTTCTGCCAACCTAGCAGTTCGAAAGCACGTAAAAAATGCAAGTAGAAAAATAGGGACCACTTTGGTGGGAAGGTAATGGTGTTCTAGTCATGCTGGCCACATGACCATGGAGACGTCTTTGGACAGTGCTGGCTCTTCGGCTTTGTAATGGAGATGAGCACCACCCCCTAGAGCTGGAAACAACTAGCCCATATGTGTGAGGAGAACCTTTATCTTTATTATGGTTTTCTCCTTGGTAGTTCCTTGATCAGGGTATTGTTTTCTGTATGATTGTTTGTCTGCCAGATTGTTGGTCTCCTTGGTAGAATCTTGATTAGGGTATTGTTTCCTGCTTCATTCTTTCTCTGGTGTTAATCCCTGCTTATCTGGCTGTTGGAAATGTATTTTTGTCTTTTTGACTCCTTTTTAGCTTTTTTAATTGTCTCTTTTGAATGATGTAGTAATATGGTTTATCTCTGTGTCTCTTTATGCTTCATTTGAATGCCAAACTTCTAGGAACTCCCTCAAAATTTTTGGAATTAGCTTTGTCTACATTGTTCAGATACTTCCAGTTGAATATGGTTGAGTCTGCCCATGTGCTTTGAGATTAAATAGCTTTCATTGTGTCTTCTGGCTGCTAGATGGGGTTTATCAATGTGCTTTGCTAGTCTTCTGCCTATCTGTCCTACACAGTGGCTGTTACAGTCTTTATACTGTAAGTTATAGATGATTCCTGTTGTTTTGTTTCTTCTGGTCTTTTGGTTTACTTAGGATATTTTGGAAGATTTTAGTTGGTTTGTGTATTATGGTAAGACAATGTGGTTCTAATAATCTGTTAGTTGTTTCTGAGATGTTTTTGATGTATGGCAATATTATCATTTTTGTAATTTTCATTGGTTGTGCTGTAGTGATAAAGTTAATCAAGGAATTAACAAGGAGAAATTAACATCCTCACCAACACTGGTAGGACAAGTTACTATTATAAATATGGAACAAACACCAATTCACTCTCACTGAAGACATTACCTAGTTGGATAACAAAACCCAACTGCAAGCAAACCACCAAGCTCAGAGCACCAAGGTCTCTGAACTACATACATTCACTTCTATTAGTAATATTTTCCAGAATACTATTATTATAGAAAATAAAGCATATTTTCCAGATTTATTCAGAAACCTGAACAATATGCATACATGTTTTGCAGAACAACAGAAAGGAATTGTGCTTGCACTTCTCCTGAAAAGTATTCACCACCCTGTAAAATAATAAATATATTTTCTGTAGGTTTTGAACTGACAATGATTTCAGCCCTATGCAGATTGCAGTTCAAGGAAACATTTTGCAGATGCTAAATTATTTCTTCAAAGACTTGAAAAACTAAATTACTTTTATCTATTTTATGTCCCTAAGTGCTGAAGAAATTTGCTTTCCCCTTATCAACTGTGGCAGCAGAGATATTTATAAACATGTAACTACAGCCCCTCAGAGAAGAAATATGACTCTGACTGAAAAAGCTCACTAACACTTAATTTCCTCCAGACAACTCGAGGTTTCCAATAAAATCCATTAATTTTCTTTTTTTGGTAGAACTGTGGATGAAAGTACAACTTTGTCTAATCAAAAGCAATCTCACTCCCAAATTAACATCCCTCACACTCAATGGAAAACTTGTGAAAAACACAATACTATACTTTTGATTAACGAAATGACACAATTTACAAAGAAAAAAACATATACAAAGCTTCATTATTTAATTCTGACCACATCTCAGTCTTCAAAGTGGCAGTGATGATGATAGTGGCTATATGGTTGTTTCCATCTAAATTTTGTAATAAACTATAAAAACATGGACTGCGTGTAAGACAACATGAGTTCCATATTGTTCCCTTCAATTCCATAGTTGTGATAGCAATCATCTTTTTTATAATGACCCCATAATCCCTTGCAGGGTGGACAACTGAATGGAGCTGAATGTTTACTGGCCGGATGCCCTTCCTGTTGCCAATGCAGAGTTATATTCAAGAGATTCTCATTCTCATTGTGCCCAGAGGGAGAAATAACAGCCTCTACCTAGGATCGAACTCACAGCCTCTAGATTGTGAAGTAAGAACTCTACCTCTAGGCCACTGTACCACTCATAGTTGTGATAGCAATTAAAATGATAAATTTGCGGGGGGTGGAAGGGAAATATTGCTCCCTTTGGAGAAGGATAAGAATGGAGAAACTTATTGAAAAATATTTTACACCCAAATATTGACTTCTTATTGCGAAGAGAAATATGATGTAGATCACTCAAGAGTCATACACTATCATGGCCAGTGGTGGGATTCAATTTTTTTTGCTACCAGTTCTGTGGGCATGGCGTGGCTTTATGGGTGTGATTTGGTGGGCATAGCTTGGTGGACGTGGCAATGGGGATACTGCAAAATCCCCATTCCCTCCCCACCCATTAACCTGCTTCCCAGCTCCGTTCTCCTGTGCAGGGCAACAAAAGAAGACCCAGCCAATCAGCTGGGACTCAATGGGAGGCAGAGAATAGATGGGGGGGGGGAGCAATCAGAGGTGGTATTTACCAGTTCTCCAAACTACTCAAAATTTCCTCTACCAGTTCTCCGGAACTGGTCAGAACCTGCTGAATACTACCTCTGTATCTATCTTTCTATCTAATTTAGAGACCACCGACTTCACTCGGAGTGACTCTGGGCAGTGAACAATTTAAAATATAAAAACTATATAAAAATATGACATCTTGGTAAAAAGACATCATTTTAAAAATGATAGAATAAATTTTAAAAGATGGGAGGAGGGCCTTCGAAACACTGACCAAACAACCCAAGGTTGCATTTTCCTCTACGAGTTTGCAGAGTCAGATTTTCAAGCTTCTGAAAGACTAGGAGATGAGGTCCCAACTCACAGTTGGGAGAAGGTTGTTCCAAAAGTTTTCATAAGAACATAAGAAATCTCACATAAACTAAAGATTGCTAAAGAAATAAATGCAGACAGACCCATAAATGCACACCTGTACACATATGCACAAATACCATTTGCAAAAACTAATGCAATTGCCAACGCTTCAGTGCTGTGAAAAGATGTTATTCCCTGGAACATTTGATCTGCTGTGTTAGTGAGAAATCATAAGAGTCTTATTTAAGATCTCTGGAAAGCACCAGAATAAGAAAGTTCATATTAGAATGTTGCATTGCTACGGAACATTTGCTAGCAAGCACCTTACATTTATTTTGATATAAAATCGTTCAAATCCACATTAACCTTTTAATATTTCTTTAAAACACCATAAATAGATTTCTCTAAATGTTCAGTATCAAGTGCAGCAAAAATAGAACAAAATTGCTACAAAACGGTATCAACACAGCATAAAAAAGAAGCAGTGCATAGTAAAACAAATATGCATAGAAAACTGAAACAACCATCCAAATAACATGTATTCTTGACAGCTTCAAGACTTAAATAGTAAAACCTAAATATTAAGTACACTAAAATAAATAACAGGTTTGAGTTCATAAAAAGGACCCTAGTGCTAAAGAGCATTTTATATGAATAATCCTGTAGAGAACTCTGTACTAGATAGAGACAACATTCCTGAGATAACGATCTCTTTCAAAAATTACTATACTCTTAGAAGGACATAAGTAGATTATCTTAAGGCAGCATTTCATAATGTTCCACAATCCCAAGGTCTGTAGAGCTTTGGATATCTAAACCAGCACTTTAAATTGCATCCTCCACCCCAGCCTTTAACTCAAACACCAGTGCAGATGGATTGGCATAATACAACCATAGTCCTTAGCATCAGTTACAGCTGGATTTTCTAATAGTTGAAGAAGCCCATCCTGCAATACATCAAAACAATGCAAACTTTACTTAAAGAGTTGCAGCAGATTTTCAGAACATAACCAAACCCATTTTATACGGTAAAATGTGGCCAGTGGAACATATAACTCAGTATCTAGAACAGGGCTGTAAAACTCCCAGACCACAGGCCAGATGCGTCATAGTGCTGGCCACTCCCACACCTGGTTTAGCAAAGGGAAAAAAAAAGTCCCAATACATCATGTGATGTTGCTGTTATGATATGAGTTTGACACACCTGATCTAGAACTAAAAAAACCATACTCAAATCCTCACTCTGTGATGTATTTCACTATATGGCTTTGGGACAGTTACTTAACCACATTAGTACGGCACCTAGAATTTGTCAAAAAAAAAAAAAAAGCTCCTTATAAATATAGTAAATAGGAAATTTGATCCTGAGAATGGCGCTAATGTCCATTTACTGTATATAGTTATAAATATATCCTATTTCTATATTGAAGCTGACACTAATAAAACATTTCATTGTAGTTGCCCTGCTATGAACGCTTGAGACTAGCTTCAAGAAATAAGTACTACATAGGTCATTAGCACCTTGTCATCATCCCAGACTTTTAGAAAGTGCCACTTGAGTATGTCTTAAAATAGAACTGAGAAAGCTTCTTTTTTTTCTTTCTAGATTTCCTAGCCCTCACTGGAAGCTTAGTAAAAAAAAAAAAAAATGCACTAAGACCAAGAAGAACCAGGAGAAACCATTGCTAACTGGTAGTGCAGTGGTTAGAATGCAGGTAGAGAATTGTGGTGGCACAGTGGTTAGAATGCAGTATTGCAGACTAATTCTGCCGACTGCCAGCAGTTCGATTCTCACCAGCTCAAAGTTGACTCAGCCTTCCATTCTTTTGAGGTCGGTAAAATGAGGACCCAGATTGTTGGGGGCAAGAGGCTGACTCTGTAAACAGCTTAGATAGGTCTGTAAAGCACTGTGAAGTGGTATATAAATCTAAGTGCTATTGCTAACTGGAAAAGCAATGGTAACACAATCTACAACTCCATGTACATTAGAGTTCTTTGCACTCTTAACTACCATGTTTGATTTCAAGATGAAACTTAACCTTCTGATAATGTCATTTCTGATCTCTTCTTTTTGCTACAAGTCTGTACTAAAATATTCCCAAATGACTGAATCAAAATGTTGTGACCAGAAGCAATGTGGGCCCTCCCTTTTTTCATACAGCTTTTGATAGTAATCTTTGCATGAGAAAAGAAAAAAAGAAAGATGCTGGAGAAATTATTATTATTCAGATAACATTTTGAACTTACTGTCATGTTTGCCTTTCAATATGGGTTAGAACAATTTAGAGAAAACTTGCCCTAGTTTCCAAAGGGTTCAGTTGTTAATGTGCTCCAAATCAGGTTAAAAATGTTTTCAAGTGAAACTCTACCTGTGACTTTTCTCAAGGAAAATTAATCTTTTGAAAGGAAAAAGTTCTTATCGTCTGATGAAGATAATTGGAGAATGGGATATGGTACTCAAGCAGTCCAGGCCTGCTATAAAACATTTAAAGAATGACAAAATTAAGTTATAGCAATTAATCATTCTATTATTTAGAGTAATTCAGGAGTAGTTCACACTTAATCAGGGATAATGTCTGCTTCATTAACCATGCTGCCAAAAATATCCAACTGGACCATAAAAATAGCACTGAGTTGAAAGGAATTGCCAAGGGATTTATAACTAGCAAACCAGGCTTCTGTCCAGTTCATCCAGGTATTTCTCCCTGTTCGATTCCCGATAACATTTCCAAAGCGTGAGTGTTTAGGGTGAAACAATTGATAAATTATATTCCAGCAGAGTTAGGCTGTCCAAGATAGCAACCAGAAAACTTTGCACAATGACAATTTTCTAGAAATGAGTTCAACAGCTAAGAGGATTTTCGTATGATATTTGTACAAGATAATTCTCTCTACATTTCAGTGGAAGTGTTTTGTACAAATAATACTCTCAGATGCCATACAAACAATTCTCCCTGGGATAAAAATGTAAGACCTACTGTCTGGCAAGAAACTTAACAAAAGGCTGTCATTTAGTGGTAGAAAGTTGAGAGAGATGCCACCCGGCACCCTGGAGAATACCTCAATTCAGTGTAAACACTATTCTGGGTTCATGTACTATGTCCATGATGGTGAATCTATGGCACATGTGCCAGAAGTGGCACGCAGAGACCTCTCTGTAGGCACATGAGCTGTCACTCCAGCTCAGCTCCATCGCAAATTCATGAGAACATCCCGCCAGCGAGCTGGTCTTCGGGTCTCTGCCTTGCATGTAGGGGCGGGGTGCATGCAGGAGGTGATGTGCGGGGGGGTGGGGGTGGGGTGGAATACACACACAGAGGCATGCACGCATTGCATTTTGTGGTTGCACATGCATGCTTTGGGCACATCACTGTACCAAGGCAAAATATAGGGTAATTTGCAAAGTTCTAGCATAAATGTTATATAGCCTCACTGTGACTTTTCAGTTATGGTTCACAGCCTATGTAACAAATGATCTTAGTCATTATGATGTATCCAACAACACAGCAAACTATTGTTTAGTATAATGCACAAATTAACTGCCGTCAACTTTGATGGACTTACAAGACATTTGCTTTCAGTTTTGATATCATAGGATATCAAACATCACTGTTTAATAATAAATGTAAAAAGCACAAAAAAGTGCCTAATTTATCTAAGGCAAGAATCTTTGCAACAATTCTGTTTGTGAAACTATGTGCAATTCTAGCATTGAGATAAACTCTTTGGTAAGCTACATGTTTTTTCTTTTCACCCATACTTTTTTGTGCTTTTGCAAAATAATTATTATCTATTTCAAAGTATTTGGATTTGATGAGAATATCTTCTTTCTTTGACTAAGAATGCTGTTGGATTTAAATTTTTTCTCTTGGTCTAACTCACATTGTAAAGGATACTGATTTTTTTAAAAAATTTAACAGAAGCATAATAGCAATAGCAGTTAGACGCATATACCACTTTATAGTGCTTTACAGCCCTCTCTAAGCAGTTTACAGCAGTTTACATATTGTCCCCAACAATCTGGGTCCTCATTTTACCCACCTCGGAAGTATGGAAGGCTGAGTCAAACTTGAGCCTGGTGAGATTTGAACTGCCAAATTGTAGGCAGCTGGCTGCAGAAGTAGCTTGCAATACTGCACTCTAACCACTGCACCATAGAGGCTCCTATAATAATATATATATATATATAATGCTATTTGATATGCAGCAGAGTTCTTAGAATTTATTTTATTTTAAAGCTAATTATGATATTTTTCTGTAGGAAGTATATTTATTGAATAGTTGTTCCGAAAGTAGAACTACAGTAAAAAGTAGTGGATTCCTTCCACTTTTATTACTTGGTGTAGCTAATTAAAGATAAACAAAACCTTAAAGATATATCAGAAACAGTTCTCTAATTTGCATATAAGACATAGACCATTAGACTGTAAGATCTACTTCAAAGCTGATAGAATTTTACAAAGTTAAATAGTTATTAAATGTTAGACAAGTGCAAAGAGGCATTCTGATTTATAGAAGCAAATTTTAATTAATATATGCAAATGGTAATTATATCAAGTCAAAACAAAAGATCAAGAATTTATATAATTATAGAAGGCCTCAATGGATTTTTAAATTTTAACGTTCAGTTTTAAAAATTCCTGAATCAATTAATGGGGAGGGTAATTAAATACCATGTATTAAATAAAATCATTGCTCAATTGGACACTGCTTGAATTTGTTAATCAGCCTGAATGAATCATAGTGCAGGAGAAGGAGTGGCAGAATCTGGGATGGAGTCAAAAGAGGAATCTGCCTATAGGGTCTATGTAGCCACAAACAGATTAAGTACAATCCCTCTTGAATTCCTTATCCAGTGCCAAAATAGTGCTACCTGTTAGTTGAGTAGATTCCAGTACATAGGCATGAGTAGTAATGAATCAGTTTAATTGGGATGTCACAGGTGGTCCTGGGCTTGTAGGGATGTTTTAATGATCCCTAAAAATGAAGTAAACTTACTTCTACATTTCAAGAGGAGGAACACAATCATGTAAGATTGTAGGCCTTTCAATATTATGTTTTCTTAATATACTCTTACTTATTTTCTGACCATCTTGACAGTCTATCCTACCTCCTAAGGACAATAAATATCTGTAACAGTAAAGAAATGGCATGCAAGGAAGGGAGGGGAGTAGGACAGTAGAGCAAAAAAATGTTTTCTGTATGTAGCTTGCAGGCTAATAGTTGCATCCATCCAGAAGATGAATAGTTGTCTGCCACACCTATTCATTTCCTCCCCTGCCTTTTATCCTCAGAGCTAGGGTGGGGCCTTGCTAGCAGTGGTGGCTCTTCCTTCCCCAGGATCAGCCTACAGCTTTCCACTGCTCTCCTCTCCTCTGCCTTCTGCGCAGCTGTGCGTCAGGCACTGGTCCCAGCTGTTCTTCCTCTTTTTCATCAACCACCTCCAGCCCTGGAGGGCTGATGGATGGCCCAGGCTCCGCCTCTGTCTCTTCTCTCTGCCAGCTCCATTCCCTCTTTCCCCACAGAGTTCCCAGGTAGCCTTGATGCCGACCCTGACTCCCATGCCTCCTTCTCCTTCTCCTCCTCTGATTCGGCTACTGGAGGGCCTGGCAGCCAACAAGCCACAACAGTTTAATTCTTCCTCGTGAAAGCTTCAAATTGTATCACATTGGGAAGTGAATGATATAGATTTTCCTACCACATCTAAGAGATGAGCAAGTTAGGGATTCCTTCAAAATGCTATGCCAGCATTTTCAAATTGACCTGGAAACTGGTAGAGTTATTTAATGAGCACTGTTGCATTATCCCTGGCAGCTATTTCTATCAATCTCATAGAATCCACATTTTACATCAAATGATAATTCCCAGAACATTTTCAAGGCTACCATGTAATCAACATTCAATCCAAGTTTTTAATCTAATAGGAAACCAGACTTGATCAAAAGCCATTTAAAGTCTAGGAAAATGAACAGAAACACATATTTTGACTCTCTTGTGCAGTTATAATATCAAAGTAGGGTAAAATAGATAAAAATTATCTGTTCCCAAGACAGTATTTTTTGTTTTGTTTTTTTAAAAAAGATCTTTCCCGAATATTTTGAAGTCTAGACGGATTTATAAGAATCATCTGATCTCTCAAATGTGGTACAACATGTTGTGCTAACCAGCAATATTATCTTAAAAATGGTTATCTAGTGATTTTGTTTTAACTAAATAGTTGGTGGTATAACAACATACAGAAGCTCAAGCTTCTTCTTCCACAGACAGATCTACAAGGAAAATAGCACAGTTAGGAGAGAGTATAGACCAGTATTTCTCAAACTTGGCAGCTTGAACAGAGGTGGTATTCAGCAGGTTCTGACCAGTTCTGGAGAACTGGAAGCAGAAATTTTGAGTAGTTCGGAGAACCGGCAAATACCACCTCTGACTGGCTCTGCCCAGGGGTGGGATTCTACCAGTTCGCACCTATTTACTAGAACCAGTTGTTAACATTCTAAGCAGTTTGGAGAACCAGTTGTTGGAAGAAATTACTGGTCTAATCCTGTAAAGAAGGCAGGAAGGAAACATTCTGGTGTTGCTTACAGAAACTGCCTTTCCGTTAATCCCTATTACATTCTTGGCAGGACTAGACTTCCTGCCTCTGGAACTTCTCTGGAGTTTTTTTTTCCTCCTTTGCTGGTACTTTGCTTGTGTGGAGTGACCATTCAAAGTTACAATGGCACTGAAAAAAGTGACTTATGACCATTTTTCACACTTACGACTGTTGCAGCATCGCCACAGTCATGAGAGGCTAGGCGAGGAGATGCGTGCCTCGATGTGAGTGATATTGAGTTGGCCACACCCAGCCAATAACATGACCACCAAGCCACATCCACCCAGTCACATGACCACCAAACCATGCCCACCAACTAAGCCATGCCCACAGAACCAGTTGTTAAAAAATTTTGAATCCTACCCCTGGCCCCACCCTATCTATTCTCTGCCTCCTGAGTCCCAGTTGATCAGCTGGGTTTTCTTTTGTTGCTCTGCACAGAAGAACGGAGCTGGAAAGCAGATTAGTGGGGTGGGGAGGGAATGGAGATTTTGCAGTATCCTTCCCCATAAAGCCATGCCCATGCCCACCAAGCCACACCCACCAAGCCACACCCACCAAACCATGCCCACAGAACCAGTAGTAAAAAAATTTAAATCCCAACATTGAGCTTGAAGATGGGTAGACGTCAACTCCCAGAATTCCCCACTCAACTCTGGGAGTTGATGCCCACCCATCTTTAAGCTGCTAAGGCTGAGTAGCACTGGTATAGACAGATCTAATATTTCCAGGAACGAGCACAAAATTGCTGTGAAACACAGCTCATTTTTATTTGTTTATATTTTATTTTATTATTGCTGAAATCAGATTCTTTTAAAGGGAACATACAAATGACAGACCTTATACTTCAGAAAGAGAAATAGGTCTGTTTTTCAGCTGCTGCACACCATCTGTCTTTTCTAGATAAACTTCAAACTGTTTGCTTTCATCCAGTCCATTACCAGGCGCTGATTTAGAACATGATGGAAATGAGGTACAGTTCAGTGTCGTTTTAGCTGTTCCATTGAAAGTAATGTGTTTTGGCAAGATATCAAGATTTGCTCCCACTTACTTGGAAACAGAAGCATCGAAGGGTCATTCAGCACATTCATTGCTTTCCTAATATTTAAGTATTCTAGATAATAGCACTTTCTCCAGCCAAGTGTGTTAAATGATAATGAAAAATATTGCTAATATGAACTCTGGCTGTGATCTTTAAATCAAGTCCTCATGACAATTTTAACACATTCCAAGCCCAAAATTCAATGTCTTAACCATATAATATGGTGCTATATTTTTCCCCAAACTGATTCTATCAATTAAGAGCTCAGTAAGTTACTCTGAATGCATCGTAGCAGCACTTTTCTAATGATATTCATTAGATGAAGGAAGGCAATATTCAAGGGCTTGAATAGTGAGCAATATCAAGCAATAAATTTGTCAAACTCACACACACCCCACACAGAGCATCACTGGTGAGATTTAAATTGCTTGTATTTATTAATTGACATGTTGAGCAGTAACTTAATACTGTCTATCTTGTATTTGGTTCTCATTGTATGTATTCCTATTTTCCCCAGTTTCACCATATCCTGTTCTTTCAATAAAGCATTCAGGTCTATCCCCATGGTCTGTTTTATTGGAGGACAGGTGGGTTTAGCTGCATGTCAAACTGCACAGAGACTAATGTGTAGTGGGGACACAATAAAACTGCTAATAAGTATGAAAGGAGTTGAGTAATGTATTCTGTTGCTTCCAGAACAATTATACATGCTCAGTGACAGTGAGAAAGTCTTCTCGATTAAGAATTGAGAAGCTTTCCATGTTCAAATTCATTCAAGTCATTCAAATGTGGAACTATGAGCTATTCTTGCTATGAGTTGCTTCTCTGTAGGAACAGAAACAATAGAAGTAAGAAGAAATGGGACAGCAAAGCCATCAAACATGCCACCAGTGAAAATATGGGCACCTAAAATTGGTACATAATGTTCTGACCCAGCCTTAGCAGAAACAATAAACAGACTCCTTGTCATGTAAAACCCCACTTTATTTACCTCTTGTGAATTAATGGCAATCACCCACTGAAAAGTCCAGTCAATAGTCCTTCCAAGAGTTAAATGCAATAACAGACCTCATCAGTTCCTTGAGTTAATTGCCAGGCCCTGAGCTCTCAGTGTAAAGCTCCAAATTAAGTTCTGATAAGAAGTCTCTGAGGCACGAAACATGATAAGCCAAATCTTCAGAAATCCGAACTGTTGTCTCCTACAACCACCACTCCCTTTCTTTCTATTTATTCCCCAGCCAGGGAGGGGCCATTCAGTGTCCACGTGTGCCTTGCTTCCTAAGTCTACTCCTTGTCCTCTGTTGTTCTCCTCTCCTAACAACTCTGTGCATACATGCATCTGGAACAGGCCCCAGCTGTTCTTCCTCCCCACTTATCTCAGTCTCCAGAAGCAGCTGACTCTCCAGTGGTTGGGAAATGTCAGATGGCCCTGGCTCTTTCTCTGCATCTGATGCAGGGCATCCATCAGAGTCTTCCCCAGGCTCCAGAACTGGCCCAAGTCCTCATTGTCCGATTCTGCCACCAGTTCCACTGGCAGCTGGCAGTCCACGACAAATAATATGGCACAGGCCAAAAGTAAGAAAAGAATCTGATGAGTTCTGAAGTCTATTTAAGCTGAATCAAAATACCAGCCATAATGGGAATAGTTATGTGAAGACAATAAGCTTGTGAATAGTCAAGCTTTCTTTAAGACTGTTATTTTTTAACAGTCACTTTTATCATAGACTGTTATTTCTCACAAGTGGCCCAGTTGGTTAGAATAGATAGAAATGGAAAACTGGATTGCTGAAGGATGAAACATTCACAGTATACATCAACAATTTCTCCATATTTACACACAGAGCTCTTTCCAAACTATAGATTGAATCAGGAACGTTTTACACACCATGAAAGCACAGTTATTTTCATCCAAGGCTTAACTTTCACCATGGAATTAGAACTTCTATTTTAAAAATCATTTGCCATAGCGCCACTTACAAACTATCTCAGATCACACCAGCTGGCAGCACTCAACCAACCTTAGCTGAGCTTCAAAAAAGCAAAATAGAGGCAGTTGAACTCAGTGCTTGTGGGTAGCCACTATGAAATCCAAGGGTGGTAAATAAACAAGCAAGTAAAAAGAAATATTCCAGGATATAGCCAACCATTTCTGTATTGCTGTCACAAAAACGGTCATATAATCCACGAGCCAAGCTTGATTAGGTTTTGTGATAACATAACCCTAGGAAATGCATTTTAAGCACAAGTAAACCACTTGGCTGCAAAATGGTTTTAAGGTTCAAAATATAAAAGTATGAAAAGCAGCAGAATAAGTGCCAAACTCTGAAAGAATTTTAGCCTTTCATATAGTTTGGGGTTGCATTTTAGAGACTTTTGAATATATGAAATTCATCCATTCTTTTGGCAAAATCATACCATTAATGGGCACCAAACAGAGTTGTGTGGTGGCCTAGAAGTGGAGCTCTCACCTTTGTGAGTTCGATCCTAGGTAGAGGCAGATATTTCTCTTTCTGGGCACATTGAGAATATATCTGTTGATCAAAACTCCGCATTGGTGACAGGAAAGGCATCCGGCCGTTAAACACTTTGCTTGCTCCATTCAGTTGCCCAGATTCCATCCCACAGGAGATTATGTGGTAGTTAAAATAAGATGAAACCATTCATGGACAGCTGACTGCTAATTTTCAGAGTTTGGAAAGGTTTAGAGCCAACAAAAATGAAGCTGGAGAGTATTTATAATTCATGGGCTTTTGGTACTGAATACAGGTAGTCCTCAACTTACAACAGATCATTTAGTGACCATTCACAGTTACAATGACATTGACAAAAATGAGCTATGACCATTTTTCATACTTATGACTGTTGCAGCATCCTCAGGCTTACCGACTGACTCATATTTATGACAGTTGCCTTTGTCTTGGTGTCATGTGATCTCCTTTTGTGACCTTCTGATAAGGAAAGTCAACGGAGAAGACAGATTCACTTAACAACTGTGCTACCAACTTAACTCCTGCAGTGACGCTTTTAACAACTGAGGCAAGAAAAATCCTAAAATGAAGCAAAACTCACTTAACAATATCTTTCTTAGCAACAGAAATTTGGAGCTAAGTTGTAGCCATACATCGACGTCTACCTGTAATAAAATCATAAATTGATTTCTAGGTTCAGGCACCACTCCACTTCCAAAATCACATCAGGTGATTTGTTTTTGAGTTGCTTTCAGCCACAGGAACACCGAGCTTAAGTAAAAAATTGCCACAGCCAGAGCCATTCATATTTCCTCCCACCAATAAAGGATTAATACTTAATCTTCATAAAGAGGGCTTGTATATCCAAAATCTATTCATAGGGTACTGTATACAGTGAAAAATATAATTCTTTTAGTATAACTTTTGACAAGTCTTCTAGTTTATTCTAAAGAGGCAAAAATATTCATTTAGAATGTGTGTGCACAATATGTACCATGAATTTGTAAGATAATTAATCCAGGCTTTTAATAGATATATAACCTATGTATAACTATATGTACTGTACATAGTTATAATTTAATGAATTCTCTCATAAAATGTTGTTATCTTTCCCAGAACAGCTTTTATTAATGTTGGGAATACAGTCACCTATTTTTCAAAAAGTAATCTTTTCAGTCATGGAATGGAAATGAGTCTATTTACCATACATATTTATATGTCACAAAAATAGTACCGGCTAAAACAACATTAAGGGGAACATATCTGTCCAGGTCTCCTATTAGATGTTCCAGTTCACCCTTCCAGAATTAGGGTTAGCAGAAAATGGCTTTCTTTTTCAGGGAAAACATCAAGAGAACAGTCAGCCTAATGTGGAAACAAGGATTAAAATGTTTGTTGATCATATAAAAGGGAAGCTATATCTTTATTTGTTTCTCTTTATCTAGTTCATGGATGTCAAACTCACCACGTCATGTTGTTGTCACATGACATATTGTGATGTTTCCTCCCTTTGCGGAGCTGGGGTGGGCATGGCTGTACATGATGCATCCAACCCATGGGCCATGAGTTTACAGCCCTGACTAGCTCATTCTTATTCTAAAGCGCTACTCAATGCTTCTACTACAAATTTAACTCTAGGCACAACTGGATGTGATGCTCCCTATAATTAATAGCTTGTTGTGAACACATGGGATGTTGTATGTTAGAAGATTCCTGGAGATAGCCAATCAACAGCAACTGCTATTTCATTCAGAAGATTTGAAGATTTCTATGTTATCTGTCAGAACTGTTTGCCTGTGGCTTATTTTAGAGTTATCTTCTTTGTATTGGGCAGAAGCCACTACAAGACAGCATGAGAACTTTTAAACAACTTCAGCAAACACCAGCAGCTGTTGATAAGGCCATGGGGAAGCCCCAGCATGCAACATAGATGCATATATCATAAATCATAAACCACTGTGCATATGTCATCCCAATACAATCTCCTGTTCAATTTAATTTTATATTTACATTTCCCATGGCTTTTGCTTCTCTGCTAAATGATTTTGTTTTCTCAACTTCTTTGACTTTTTTTGTGGTACACCGCCTATATTAATTACTTTCATTTTTTTCTGAGCTAAATACCATGTATTTGAAGGTGTGTGCATATTTAACCCGCTCTTCCATTCAGTGTAAATATTACGCAAAGCGCAGAAGCAAGGTAGTGAAACAAAGACATTAAGGCCTAAAACAATGAAGAGTAAAAATTGATACATACAGTCTGGCGCTTCTTCCAAAATGGACACAACCAAATGGGGATTATAAAATAGCCTTTCCTTCAGGCAAGTTACAAGTGCAGTGTCACTAGTCAAGTGGAGAGAAGGTGCTACTTTGCATGAAACAGCAGGTTGTTCATACACAGCTGAAGAAAATTAGCACCCATCCCTCTCCTAGAAGAATGAAGTATTTTGGGAAATATTTAAAAAGGCAGAATATTATATTTCCCTGGATGAGAAATTGAGAAACATGATATTGGAGACAGATAGCAATCTTCCCCTTTCTTGATGGCCCTCAGCAGATGCCAGCACTTAAGAGATAAAGAGCTTATTGAGAACTAGGTATCTCTATTTGTACACAAATTCCCTGTAGCAAGGTCTGAACAAAGGTAGGATTAGCCTTCAGCCACAATAGGAATTGCCCAACAAGCCCCTTCATTGCATAAGCTTCAACCAAGCTTGGCTCAGACAAGCTACAGAGCCAGCTATGACCCCAACAACAGCCAATAGAATACAAGTTCTTGCACAGAAACAGGAAGTTCAAGTGCAAAGCCCAAGGGAAGGTATAAAAGTCACCCACTCTCAATTCCTTGTGATCAGCTACCCAGAACCATGTGTTTGGTGGTTCTGCTTCACCATTAAACCCTCTTTCCGATCAGCTTCCAGCCTCCATTTTGCCTCTAGTGCTTTTCTCCCAGCTTGGAACTGAACCAGATGGACAATTGTCCCAACACGGCCTTTGGCTCAAATACAAGCTTTGAGGCAAAGTGTTTTACCTTGCCCATTCCCATAGTTTCCCTTCTATGAAAGACACCATGCAAATAGGAAGATTGCCTTTGCTTCCAAAGTGCTACATAAACTCCAAGTTCTTCAATGCAGTGAATGGACAGAGTGAATTTATTCCTTCCTGGGCACTATTTAAAGGACTTCAAACTATGACACAGGATATCTTCTTCTGTAATCAGAAGCCAACTAATGAGCAGGGAGGACAGTTAATCTAAATCAATTTGATAAATCCATACTTCATAGGATGGAGAGGAACAAAACTGCAACGGAAGTCCAATTCTAATTCCATATCTCTTTCATTAGATTTCAGCTCAGTAAACAAATGTTGTCTTCCCCTGAAAACTTCTCCTAACAGTTATTGGTATGCAGCAAATGCAGGTCATATATTTATGCAGTACTGCTAATCCTATTTGGGAGCCCAGTTTACTGTATGTAAAGTATAACGTTTAGTATCTTCTAATATAGCAGTGTTTAAATTCATCAGATTATGAAACTAGACTTAATGAACCTCTTGTTTGACATAATATAGTGCTCTGTATGTTGACAGATTAGTCTTCTGTATATTAAACTTTATGTTTCCCTACACTCCTACTCCACCTTTCAGATTCTTTTAGACTCATTTTTGATATATACTTTATGTTTTTTTGTCTTTTAGATTTTCATAACTTTTATGTATCTTCTATGTTTTTAATTGACTGTACCCTTCCCTCTTTATGCTGGTCTATGACCATATTAAAGACAGACTAGGATAATATAATAGGGCTGAAGAGACTTGGAGGTCTTTTAGTCCAACCCTCAGTCCAAGACAGGAGATCTTGTACCATCCTGGACATTAGATTGTCAATCTTTGATAAAAGGTTTGTTCAATATTTCCAGTAGTAATATACAGCTGTGAAAGCTGGAAAGTAAGAAAGAGAAAAGGAAGCTGGAAACCTTTGAATTATGGATTTAGAATTATTTACTGTGGACTACAAAAAGAAGATCTCAATCAGTCCTGGATAATTTCTCCCCTGAGATAATTATTACAAAAGATCATTTAGCTAATTATTAGGAAGAAAAAGCTGACATATTTAGAGACGTGATGCAGGAAAAAGATGAACTAGACAAGATAATTACACTTAGCAACTTTGAGTGAAATAGAAGGATTGAGTGAAATAGAAGAATGTTAGATTCGGAAAGGACCAGATTAAAAAAAACATGCCTGTGTAGTCACTAACTACTACAATGGATTTGGAAATATCTGGCTAATCTACTGAAGTCATGGTAGAAAGAAGAGGGAAGACAGAATATTAGATTCAATATCTCTTAGGAATGTAAGTCACCTAACAGATATTTGGGTTGGAAATATATAAACCAGGATAGACATTTTAATACTGTCTCTTTAAGAGAATCCTAAAAGAGTAATTGGGTGTGGTTTCTCAAACGGCCATAAGATGGAGCCAGAAACCTGGGTTGTCTTAGTCTTAGTCTCAGAAGAAGTCTCAGTGAGTCTCTGTTTTCTTCTGTTAGAGAATATTGCCGTTTCTTCTAATTGACTGTTATTCTTGGATTTGATGTAAGTCTGATACTGAACTGTTTTTGACACTGGACTTTGTTATTGGATTATCCCTGGACTGTACACTGACTGCCTTACCCGTGAATGATTTTGGACTGCTTGTTTTGAAGTTTGCTTAAACCTTTATGGGAAGTAAAACTGTACAGTGTATCTGTGTGCTGTATGTGTATTATTCAAACACTACTCTCAAATACGTCTCCCTGTATGCGCTCATTCTCCTAATGAGGAACTACCTCAACAGTATCTGATAAATCTACCTATCAATCTTTGGTTCAGGATAATGCTTTAAATTAGATATCATGTTACTTCAAACACAGTAGACTGAGAGCATTGGTAAAAAGACTATGAGAATGTTACTTGAACCATTTACACATCACATTGATTTCCATCACTTATTCTTAGGAGTAATGTTTCATGGCAATCTTATCTGTCTGACTGGCTTGGGTGATACATACTTTTTTGTTTAGATAAAAGATGAGTAAGTTAATTTCTTGCATTTTTCACACCATTTAGAAGATAGCGTGAATAGTCCAGCAATAATCAACTTCATATAAAACCCTTCAACCACTGATTGTAATTTGTCACAGGCAAATAATAATTTACCAACTGGTTCTCTACCTTCATGATTTCTTCCAGCAACCAGTTCACCAAACTGCTCAGAAAGTTAACAACCGGTTCTTCCAAAGTGGTGGGAACTGGCTGAATCCCACCACTGGTCACAAGTATTTCTTCCAGTAAGATTCAATTTCATTGCAATTTTCCCATCCAAACAAACAGAACGAAAATTATAGGAACTTTCTTTATGGAACGATAATTAAAACACATCATTTCCACAAAATTCTGCACATTTCTTCCCTGAGCAGTGATTTACTTCCTTATAAAATCTGATTAAAAAGCAAAAAATGATGCAGGTACTTTTGAAACCTAAGTATTAAAGATAAATAATTCAAACCCCTCCCAGCATCAATTTATAGAAAATGGAGCTTGTTTCTTTTCCATAGGATGTTCCAACCATCTAACAGGCTCAATAGCAGTAACTGTGAGAGGGATCTTGGAGTCCTAGTGGACAACGAGCTAAATAAGAGCAGCAGTGTGCAGTAGCAGCCAAAAAAGCTAATGCAATCCTAAATTGTATTAACAGAAGGATACAATCAAGATCAAGGGAAGTACTACTATTACTCTATAAAGCCTTAGTAAGACCACACCTAGAGTATTGAATCCAGTTTTGTTCATCACATTATAAAAAAGATGTTGAGACTCTAGAAAAAGTACAGAGGAGAGCAACCAGGATGATTCATTGGAGGCTAAAACATACATCGAAAGGCTAAAACAAGAGGAACTGGGCTTGGCTAGTCTAGTGAAGAGAAGGACCAGGGGAGACATGATAGAGGTCTTCCAATATTTGAGAGGCTGCCACAGGGAGGAAGGGGTCAAGCTATTTTCTAAAGTGCCTGTAGGCCAGACAAGGAATAATGGATGGAAACTGAACAAGGAGAGATTTAAACTGGAAATAAGGAGAAACTTTTTGACAGTGAAAACAATCAACCAATGGAACAGCTTGCCCTTGGAAGTTGTGGGAGCATCATCACTCGAGAAGAGATTGGACATCATCACTTTCAAGAAGAGATTGGACTGCCATTTGTCAGAAATGGTGTAGGGTCTCCCGCTTGGGCGGGGGCTTGGACTAGATGACCTACAAGGTCCCTTCCAACTCTGTTATCTGTTATAACAAATGCCATACTCCTTTCATAAAAAAAATCCTAACATTCATGTGTGATATTTTTAGAGATAATGAAAGGGTAATGCTGTTAGGATCCTGAATAATGTCCAATAATCAGGAAGAAATCTGGATGAATCATCTTTTTCTACCCGAAAATCAACGCAAGGGAAGAAGGTTTTTGAACTGAATATCCAATTACAAAATGGACTATTCACTAGACAGTTCTGAGGTCCTTTGCTTCTCAAACATATACAACACAAGCTTCCAATTCCTTGAGTTCTGTATATAAGCATTAATTTTTGAAAGTGCTATCATATGCAACTCGAAGTTAAAAAGAAACAGAGCAGAATAGTTAGACCGCAGAAGTTCTTTCCCTCTTCAAGTCACAGCAGAATAAATTATGCAAATAAATAATGAAAGTGTGCATAATTTATATCAGTTAAGTGATATATAATATAATAATGCTTAGGTTATTTTGTCTCCTAATCTTTGTAATTGGAAGAGTATACACTGCTCTGTTTTTTGAAACTGCAGTGAAAGCTCATTCTGCAATGTGAATTTTTTTTTGCAAAGTAATTGGTGTCTCTTCAGTGAGTCATACAAGCACACTTGAATTTCAACTCTCCTGGTTTGCATTTTGCCACTAATAAAGAATGCACATTTTGCAATCAAAATTTACCAAAAACTGTTGGATGCTACTCTCTGTAAGGAGATCAAATCCCTCGAAAGAGAATTATCTCTGTGTTAGCTGTCAATTTCTCATGTTTATTTAAACTTGCACAACTCTTTGAGGATAATCTCCTTTAATATGAAAGTGGGGGAAGAGGTTATCAGATAGAAAGCAAGCCCAAGCATCACAGAGAATGTTTAAGAAGCAACATCTAGAAACCTGCTTGAGGTTTCACAAAAACAATTCCAAACATCAGCGAGAAGGATTAAGGTCTGTTCATTAAGGAAGAGAAAGCTGACTTGGAATAGTTTATCAGGATTTCCTTGGACACCTTATCAAGTGATATTTGCAGGATGAAATAAATCAGTCAATTTATCCAAGAGTTATTGTACATTGCTATAGCACACATTTTATGAGCGCATGACCAAAATGATGGGAAATTGAACCTATCCATTAAATCCTTCAAATGCATCCAAACAGAGAACATGCACCGATAATATATTTGATTTATGAGCTGCAGAATAACATAAAGTCTATTAAAAAAACTGAATAACTTTTAAAAATATTTATTCTGCTTACTTTTATTGAGAAGATGCAAGGAAACATTTCATGATATAAATGGTAAAAAGGTAAAAGTTTCTCTGTCTAGTCATGTCTGACTCTAGGGTGTAGTGCTCGTCTCCGTTTCTTGGCCAAGGGAGCCCATGCTATCTGAAGACATTTTCCATGCTCATGTGGCCAGCATGATTATATGCCAGAGGTGCATAGAAAGCTGTTACTTTCCCACCAAAGTGGTACCTATTTATCTACTCACATTTGCATGCTTTTGAACTGCTAGCTGCGCAGGTGTTGGAGCAATGACCGGGAGCTCACCCATTGCATGGCGCTCAGATCTCAAACCCAGGCTGTCAGCTTTCTAAATGACAAGATCAGCATCTTTAACTGCTGAGTCATTGTGCCCCATATAAAATTCAGAGGGAATTGAACAGCAAATTGTCGTAAGATATGTCTCTCTTGTAATCAGAAGAAAAGAGTAAGAATAACACTGATAGCATTGGGAAGTAAAAAATGGTACTGGGTTGAAACCAGTGCTTTTTCTTTTGTTCATGAGCAATCTTGACTAAAGAGATAAGCAAGTGAACCAGCCACATTTGCAGTTGATGCTAACCATTCAGAATTGCAAAGAGCAAGCGTGACTGTGAAAAGCTCTAAAAGTATCTCTTTAAACTCAGTGAATGTTCAACCAAAAAGCAATTCAGTTTAAATAAATGTGAAGTGATGCACACTGAGCAGAAAACGCAAACTTCACATATATCCTGAAGGGATTTAAGCTACTTAACCAAGAAAAAGATCTTGGGGATATAGTGGATAGTTCAATGAAGATATTAATTCAGTGTATGGCAGATTTGAAAAATACAATTTCCATGCTAGGGATCATTACAAAAGTGATTGAAAATATATTTTTTTTCCCTTGCCAGATAAATTTTACAGTTATTTTATTAAGTTCTTCAAAAAAAAAAATGTGTACTTTGGGATTGTCTGAAATATATATGGGAATTTTGGAAGAACATTCATCTTAATAGCAGCAATCTTGCCTAATAATGAAAGTTGCAGCTTGCCCCATGTTTCTAAATCCTTCTTTACCTGTTGCATCAATTTATCATAATCATTTTCCTTAAGTGTCTTACAATGTGCTGTCAACCATATTCCTAAGTATTTAACTTTCTTTATCACTTGTATTCCCATAACTTCTTCTAGTTCTATTTTCTGTTTTTCTGTTAAATTTTTAGTCATTAATTTTGTTTTCTTCCTATTAATTTTAAGTCCTGCTACTGGAGGACTTAATTCATCAATTTTTTCCTCTTTCTATTGGTTCCTCAATGAAAAAAAATCATATCATCCGCAAACGCTTGCAACTTATATTCTTCTTTCTTAACCTTTAATCCTTTTATGTCTGGGTTCTGTCTAATTCACATTAGTAATGCTTCTAATGATAATATGAAGAGGAGGGGTGAGAGTGGGCAGCCCTGTCTGACTCCTTTTTCTATTTTTACTGGGCGGATATATTTCCCGTTTATTATAATATTAGCCTGTTGTGTAAATGGTTGTTAAAATATTTTCAAATTTGGTGCCTAAATTCATATTATAATTTTTTTGGATTAAAAATTGCCAATTTAAATCATCAAAGGCCTTCTCTGCATCTAAAAACATAAATGCAATTTGTTTTTTGGGGTGGGCTTCGAAAAATTCTAAGACATCTAGTACTATTCTTAAGTTGTTCCTGATTTGTCTGGTCGGGAGAAATCAATTTTGATCTTCATATATATGCTCATTTAACATTCTTTTTAGTCTACTTGCTATAATAGAAGTGAATATTTTGTAATCAGTATTTAACAGTGAAATCGGCCTATAATTATGTATATACCGGGGATCCGAATCCTCCTTCAGGATCAGCGAAATCAATGCCCCCCTCCATGAGTCCGGCATCCTGGCTGCCAATAAGACGTCATTAAAAACTTCCACCATAAGAGGTCCTATTTGTTCTGCTATTTCCTTGTACAGCTCCCCTGGAATCCCATCTGGTCCCGGGGATTTATTGTTTTTCTGGTTCTCTGTTGCTGATTTCAATTCAAACCAAGCAATGTCTTTGTTTAATATTTTTTTCCATTTCTTCCCCAATTGCTTTATCCTTCACTTCATCTAAATAGTTTCTTATTCTATCTTCGTTAACTTCTTCCTTTTTATATAACTCTTCAAAATACTTATGGGCAATTTCTTTTTTCTGTTCCATCTCCTGTTGCATATCCCCCTTTCCATCCCCCTTTTCTTTCCTTTTTTTTAGTCTATATGATAGCCATCTCCCTGGCTTATTAGCATGCTCAAAATAAGTTTGTCTAGTTGTATTCAAATTTATAATCATTCTCTCTTGTTCAATTAAATTCAGTTTATGTTCAGTTATTATTATCTGATTTTGCAATTTTGAATCCTTTGGGGTACTCTGTAATTGAGTTTCTAATTCTTTAATTTTTTGTTGTAATTTGTTTTGCTGGGCGTATTTTTCCTTATTTCTCTTGGCGTTATAAGAGATTGTTATACCTCTTATTATTGCCTTCATTGTATGCCAAATGTTTTGTTTCATAGTTGCTCCATTATCATTTTCCTTTAAGAAATAATTTAATTCCTCCTTGAGTTTGTTGGTGTCCATCTTTTCTTGGGTTTTTCCCTACCCTTCCATATTACCTGAATTGGATTGTGATCTGCCCATTAATTAGGTAAAATTCCACTTTTTACTTTTTGTCTTATCGTTCCGAAGTTCAATTTTCCTGATTTTGTTTAGATGGAACCACTTCCTCAATTAGATCAGTATGCTCCCTAAAGGGCCGTTAAGTGGTTTATATCAGTTATATTGTTACAATGGCTTCGGGTTTCTAAATATCACCTGTGGTGCCACACTGTCTCTGTTCCATCAGCTCTGATCTTCTTCCCATCTCCGCTTTAATAAAGTCTTTCAAAATAAAAATCAAATGAGATAGTCCAAATCCTCCACAACTTCCAGGCACCTTCCAGCCGCTAGTCTCCCAACTTCGTAAACTTCCCCTTTTACTTGTTATTGTCCTCCCTCTGTCTTCTGTCTGCCAAGCCCTTTCACTTTCACTTGCCTCGCATCCGCTTTTTGGCCACTTTCTTTTAGGGCTCCGGACAGACACTTGTAACAGCCTTATAAAAGTCTATGGCATTCCAATCCTCCTCTCCACCGCTAATTTTCTCTGCCACACTCTTCCCCAATGATCTCACAAACTGTCACTCACTCGCTTCTTTCCATCGGTGGCAGTCCAGACTTCGGAGCCGCCATTGATAGGAGGCTGTTTCTTGCTCATTGAACTCTGGAGCGCTCCTCTTTGCTGCAGGGGGGTTGCCTTCCCCACACTGCAACCCGAGTCTCCCCCATGCCGGCACGAATCTCTCCGGGACTTGTGCATCTCAAAGGATCATGCCAACCACCAAAACAGATTAACTGAAACCACAGACGGGCTTCTGAACCTCTGTTCATCCTTGCCTTGTCACCTAGAATAAATTTAAAGGCAATGCAGGATATGAAGAGCAGGGGAGGGCTGGCACTTCCAATTAGGAGTTGTATTATAGTGCAGCCTCTTTAGTATGATTGAAGGAATGGGTGAATTTAATCAATAAGAGAATATTATTCTTAGAAGGCCATGACTTGCAAAGGGGGTGGCATGCTTTTTTATGGGATGTAGGGAAAACTAGCCAGAAATATTTTCACAGACTCCTAATCAGAGACTCATTATTAACTAATTGAAAGAAAATACGGAAAAAACACTATTTAAAAATACCAGTTTGGATTTCAACAATGGAGGTGATGATTCACCCAAATAATCTGGATATCGCTAAAATGATTAAGTATAAGGATCTAATGAATACACAAGGAAATTTGAAATTGTGGCAAGAACTTCAAGAGTGGGGACTAAAAATTGATCAGTGGATATATCTTCAAATTCAAAGTAGATATAAACAGGACAAGAAAGAATTTGGAATTAACAAAAAACTCCAGCAATTAGATAAAAAATTATTAGGATCAGGCAAAAAAAATATAACACAATTTTATAATTATTTATTAGAAGTAGAATTAGAAGAAGAAATTGTAAAAGGGAACATGATAGCCTGGAGTAGGAATATAGGACGTAGCATCACCATAACAGAATGGGAAAAGGTCTGGGGTAGTAATAATAAAATTACAAAATCGGTAGCATACAAAGAAAACGCCTATAAAATGTTTTATAGGTGGCAACTTCCTCCTTCGAGATTAGCAAAGATGTACCCCAATATGAGTCTGAATTGCTGGAAATGCAAAAAAAAGAGGGAACTTTTTTCCATGTGTGGTGGTCCAGTACAGAAGCTCAAAAATATTGGCAGAAAATTAGAAATTGGCTGGAGGAAATGACAAGAGAACAGATCGAATTCAAACCAGAGTCCTTTATGTTAGGGATCTTTGATAAACAAATATCAAAAAAAGTAAAATATATAATAATACACATTTTGACAGTGGCCAGATTGGCTTTTGTACAATGTTGGAAGCAGCCTCGTGTTCCATCAGAGGAGATGATCATTCAAAAAATTTCAAGCTGTGCAGAAATGGACAAATTAACTTTGGCATTAAAAAATAAAGACACTTCAATATACTACAACAGCTGGAACTGCTGGTACAAATGGATAGACCAAAGATGGACTTCACACTAAAAGGCAAAAGAGGATAGGATAAATCCATAGCAGTGATACACAGATATATGTAAGGATTAGGTGTGTGTATATGGCATAAAATAAGGATAAAAAAAGAGGTCTTACAAACTGTTGAAGATGAGAATGTTTTTAATTGTTTTCTATTTTTTTTCTTTCTATTTTCTTCTCCCTTTCTTCTTTTTCTCTCTTTCATTTATGTATGTGTTGTTGGCTTGTTTTAATTGTAAAATCAATAAAAAAAATTTTTTTTAAAAAAGAAAATATATATTTTTAAAAATCCCATCACTGTAACATCCTTATATGAAGCTATAGCGTATTCTTATCTAGGAACTGTAATATAATTATGGAGTTCGCTCACAGATGATCCTCGGAGTTACTGGTTTGGTCGAACCAGGCCGAAACGGTAGAATACCACCACTTAGCATACAGCTTAATGTCAACTATGTAGATAAGGAGGGTGATTGTAGTTCTACCTTGAACTATTATCCATCTTCAATCCTTGTGATTATCTGGCTGATTATCTATGCAGAACAGCAATGGGGATAGTGCATCACCTTCGTATATGCCACACTTAATGGCTACGTGTGCAAGCATTCTTGAATTAACTTTTAGTGTTGTCAACTTAGCTCAGGAATTTTGTCCATGAATTATTTAAACAATATCGGAAGGACATGGACCAATTTGTTTTGATCTATCTAATTTTTATCAACTCAAGTGCTAGATACATGCAAGGTAACTTCCTTATAGCACTGCCTGCATCAAGTGAAAACAGAGCTGGAGTGCAATAGAAATGATTTATTCCTCCTGCCTTCCTGGGAGTGAATGTTCAGCAACTAAAATTATATATTTCATGCTTGCAAAACAAACATCCATGTCAATAAACTTCCCACCAGAATTAAGACTGCAGCAACCATTAATAAATCTGTGCATTCAAAAGCTAGAGCGAGACCCTTTACAGGATGTGGGTAAAGTTCTTTTCTTTTTATTATGCAACCTCTCAGGCTGAACCACGTGCAAAGCATATCCTTTGCAAAATGGCCGATTGCTATTCTAGCCAGTAATTTGTTTTATTTTATTTTACTTTATCCCTCATTTTCTTCCTTCCCTCATCAATCCCCCCTCCCATCCATCCACATTGCTGTTGCCATGATCACTCCCACTGGCATGTGTCCTATCCCACGTGGCCATCTTTGACAAAAATGCTCTGCTGTTTCCATGGATACCCCAATCTGGAAAATGTTTGGTTTCTTTTCAAAAAGAAAGCACCTTCACCTTTTTTCAGGAGATAATGTAATGTCATTGACTTGAAGCAATTATTTTAATGAAGAGAGGAAAAACATGTTTCCAAAGTTTATAGGCACCTCTCATTCTCTCAGAGAATGAGCTGAGTTTCCTCTTTGGCAGAAAAGCTGAAGTCACTCTTTAAATACATCTGACTGCAAGTTCCATCCACTTATGACCACTGAACATCTATAGCTGAATGTATTAAACCTAGTGGAAATAATTCAGACATCTGAAAGAGCTTTGCTAAGCAGAACAGCAGGTTTTAGCAAGTTTTCAGGCTTCATTCTATGTGGGTCTTTCTAGAAGTAATCCATGACTGACAACCATTTACTCATCAAGCAGACAAAGTTGCAACATTCTGCTGGCATCCTGTCATAAAACTAGAAAGGGGAAGGAAGGAGACCGGACAAGAGAGAAAGTAAGCAGCAGGAGGGATGACAGGGTGACAGGAATCAGAGATGTCAATCTGGAAGAAGCCGTGAGAGTGGAATGTGAAATTACATCACAGAGGTGCCAAACCTCAAGAATGTTCCCAAAACATCTGTCTCAAATGCGATTGGACACTGATGGACTGATAAAGGGCAGGGAAGAGGGAAAACTATGGGCTTTGCTTGTGAATATTCAGATCCAGCTTTGCTTATGCCGTAACCGCTTGAACTTAGTAAAAATGAACCTTTCACCTCTATCATGAAGTTGAGGGTCTTTCTTTTCTAAGTGCTTGGATGGGCCAACTTGACACACTCCTGTCACTGCATCCCCGCAGTCATGTGATTAAAATTCTCATGCTTAGTAACCAGAATATATTTATGACAATTACAGCATCCCAGGGTTACGTGATTATCATTTGCAACCTTCCCATCCAGCTTCCAACAAGCAAAGGCAATGGGGGAAGCTGAATGACTACATGATTCACTTAACAACTGTGGGAAAAAAAGGTCATAAAACTGGGTGTGACCACCCTTAACAATTGCCTTGCTTAGCAATGGAAATTCTTCTCCCAATTTTAATTGTAAGTCCAGGACTAACCGTATGCAATATTTGGCCATTCAAATATATCTTCTTTCCTGCTAACACAGCAAACCTTTTGGTGTATCTATGTGACATGAAGCACATTCTCTATAACTTGAGGTAATCTTGCAGTGAAATGCTAAATCATGCATGATCGGAATTAGAATCATATCATATTATAAGCCACAAGTTTTAGTCATGGTTTACTGCGTCGAAAACAACCAATTCACACATTACATTAAACCAAATATGATTTTATAACTCAAGGTGAGTTTCATCCAGCATGCTATGCAAGGAACAAGTCACATTCTGACTTAATACGATAGGTGACAGATTTCTACAATGCTTATATTCATAGGAAAAAAAAAATAGTCTAATGAACAAAACAAGGATATATGTTCTAGTGACTGGTACAAAAAAAAAAAGAGATGTACATTCTAGTAACTAAGAGATTTTATAAGTGAATACTTAAAGCCTCACTTGAAATTTATTCACTAAGTAACTCCCTGAACTGGCAGAAATCGGCAACACAAATCTGGAGAGTTATTATGAAATTGGAACCTTCCCAAAAAAGCAAGACAGATATTCACTCTGGAAATACTCTACAAGTGCTGTCAGTTGCCCAGTGCGCTTTATACAAATTTAGAACAATCAAGCAGATGTGACCCAATCTAGGAAAAGTGCCAGCATGGCACATGCCTTGTTTACGTCCAGTTTAGATTACCACAATATGCTGTGTATGACACTGTTCTCAAAGGTTCAGATTGCATTACATTTTTCCCCTGTATTGGCATATTACTTTGAATGCTACTTCAAGCTGTTAATTGACATTACGGAGCTAGCAACCTCAGCATCAAAAACTGTGTAGAAAGGCTTGATTATTCAGGACTGTCAACCAACTTGATCTGACAGATCAAAACAAAACAAAACATCAGGGTAGGTGGAGCACCTAGTTCAGGACACATTGGCAGCTTTGGAGTTGCCAGTAAAACCACTCTTTTCAGACCCTCAAAAAGCAAAAATGCCAGGGCCCATTACTGAGACATTGCCCTTTTCAAACACAGCATCTGATCCTCTGGTGGGAGCAACTTGCCAATCTCAGATCTTTGTTTCTGCATCCTTGCTTCCTGAGTCTCAGCTCAGCCTCATGGAATTCGCTGGCTGCCCTCCCTGGCAATGGATTCTCGGACTATCATGGACTATGTCTGCTTCTCCGAACTCATGCTTCATTTGATTCTGGATTATCAGTCAAGTTCTCACCCTTTTGTATCTTGCCCAGAGTGAGATACATGCATGCACTTGCATAATTGTCCCTCTGCCTGCCTTTGTATTGTCAATAAACAATTTGTAAATCAAGGTAGCACGTGCACATTTTCATTTTGGAACAGGAGAATTTATTTCTGAATTTGCTTTAAGGTACTGGTTTGGCTGGTTTTAAGCTCAACATTAAAGTCCACACTGAAGAGTGTTTGTAAGTCTGTAGGCCTGATTTTTTTTGGCCACCAATGAGGCCTAGAGGTGGAGCTCTCGCCTCACAATCAGGAGGCTGTGAATTTGATCCTAGGGTGAGGCAGATATTTCTCTCTCTGGGCACATTGAGAATATATCTGCTGACTAAAACTCTGCATTGGCAATGGGAAGGGCATCCGGCCAGTAAACCCTTAGCTCCATTCAGTTGCCCAGACTCCACCCCTGAAGAGATTATGGGATTATTAAAAAAATATGAATGAGGCCCACCAGGAGATAAAGCACCCATTTCTTTTGAATACACCCAGGGCAGCTGCAGGCACAAAGGTAATGACTCCGCCAGGATCAAGTATAAGCATATAATTTGGCTATGCATAATCGAAGGTAAGCATAGTGGTGACTATGGATGTCAGCGTGCAGTCTGAATTCATTTCCATTCCATGCAGGCATCCTTACTAGCCCATCTGATTGTTTAAAAAAATATGTAATAAAACAAATGGAAGGTTGCCATTCTGCAAATCACAAAGGATCTGTTTGATTGACAAGAACACAAAAATTCTTAGAAATTAATAAGATTATAGCCACAACACAGGGCTTTATATGGAAGTGTACTCATCTATAGAATACGAAGAGAAGGAAGAGAAAGAGAGGAGGAACAAAACTTGGAAGAAATAAGCAGTTATGCTAATAGTAAAGACTCTAGGAAGCAAGAACAGATGGTAGACAAATTTTACTATTTTGCCTTCTGGTTTGTGACAGGTAAAGTCTGCTGTAGCAGCCATTTTGTGATAGTGTACAAAATACTCCTCAGTATTTACATGGTACCCTCCCATCCTAAACAGCTGTCCACCGCAATCTATAAATTTGTCCAGTTTAATTTACCAGCAGTTATCAAAAAGCCAGATATGCATCAGGTGGAAAGACTGCAATTTGGTGATGAACTAAAAATTAGCTGATTGTTTCCTTGGTTTGGATATTTGGGTGTTCTCTCCTTTGTACAGAAACAGTTTTATAAATATTCTTCCTATTTAATGCTGCTGATCCAAGTAACTCTTGGATTAGTTTAAATCACATCTGGGGATCAATATTTATTTCATGCCATCATCCATCCTACTAGTTTTCATATAATTAGATTATTATTTTTACCTATTTGACAAGTTTGCTTACTACCAGTATTATTGTAAAACTAATAAGCATGGCACTGTTATTTGTGTGGTATTAAAAACTTGTAGTTATGCATTGGGGACAGCTTAGAAAAGAATATGGGCTCCTGAGATAATTAAGTATGCCGAATAAATGTGTGCCTTTGGAATGCTTATACAGCAAATATGACAAGAGGCAAAAAGGTGATCAAAGTCTTGTCTTAAGTCCTGTCTTATAAAAGACAAGGGTTTTCTGTAGGGAATTATCATATTTATCTAACATCAGATTTAAACTTCCCCTTCAAACCAAACTCTGTCACACATTTGTCAGCATTTACAGGTCATACAGGTAATCTGCGACATACAACAGTTTGTTTAGTGACAGTTTGAAGTTATAAGAGCAGTGAAAAAAGTCATTTATGACCGTTTTTCACACTTATGACCATTGTAGCCTCCCCATGGGCATGTGATCAAAATTCAGACACTTGGCAGCTGATTCATATTGAGGATGGTTGCAATGTCCTGGGATAATGTTAGCACTTTTGGCAACTTTCTTACCAGCAAAGTCAACAGGGAAGAAAGATTCACTTAACTGTGTCATTAACTTAACAATTACAGAGGTTCACTTAATAACTATGGCAAGAAAGGTCGTAAAAAGGGTCAACATTCACTTAACAATTGTTCCACTTATGACCACAGATGTGGTTGTAAATCAAGGACTACCTGCAGTGGTGGCATTCAAATAATTTAACAACCGGTTTGCCCAGAGTCGGTTTGGTTGTCATGGGAGGCATAGCCCATTCCCGTCATCTAGCTGGGTGTTGCACTGTGCTGCAATAGAGAAATGAGAAACAGAGCGGCTGGCATAAGGGAAAGAGGAGGAGCAGGGAGAAGAAAGAGGGAAAGCAGCCTCCTTCCCTCATGCTGCGCGCTCCATTCCCCATTTCTCTATTGCAGCACAGTTCAGTGCCTGATAGTGGGGTAATTTAACAACCAGTTCACTTGAACCAGTGTGAACCAGCTGAATCCCACCACTGACTACCTGTATATCCGTGTGAAATCTGAGGTATTTTTCTCTGGTCACAGTACATAAAGAATAATTGATTTTTTTTTCCCTTTCACTAGTATAGGTCCCATTGAAACTCAAGCTCTTCCTAGTATTAGAGAAGAAAGTTCCACCGGTGTCAAAGGCTAACTACTTCTTCTGTGCACTCTGGTTCCAGTTTTCTCACCCCTTAAGGTTTCAGTGACCCTGAAATTGTAGCTTTTTGAGAATAGTATAGCTTTTACATGATAATGCTTTCAGACAATACGCTTCACTGCATTAAAACAGAGATGGAGCCATTCTATGGGGATCAGCCCAGCCAGCAAAAATTGAATTAGCCGACAACTAATTGCACCTCAAGGAGAAACACAGTGGCTTTGTTCACAGAACATGTTTAACTAGATCAGGAAGTATCTAGTGGCTGTTTTCCCAAACCTTAAGCTTAAGGGCTTTTGTTTTGTGAGTCCATTTGGGTTAATTATGAATTGTGATGAACTGAAATTTTTTTTTTAAAAAATGGGGAGTTCAGTAACCAGGTTAAAGTATATCATATCAACATGGCCAAACTATCCCACACAATTTTGCATAGCTTGGTTGGTCAAATCCAGCCCAGGTAACTACAGGTAGTCCTTGACTTACAACAGTTTATTCAGTTCAAAGTTACATAATTGCAAATCAAAATATATAGAATGATACATGTATAGAGAAGGATGTTATAACCATGTATACAATAGATATAAGTATGCTGTATAATATCAAGTTTTTATTCTTTTTTCTATGGACTATACTGTATGAAAAAGAGAAAAATGGTCATAACTGAGATGTATAACATTGTGTATATTTTAAAAAGGTGTTGATACAACCAGAATAGTGTTGTTGCAAAATTGAAATTGCAATGTAAAATGAAGGAAAATGCACAATAAAAATATTAAAAAAAGAAATAATATCCCATGCATTTGATCAAATTGTGTCCAATCCACAAAAGATGTACCAAATAAATCAACTGATCTTTTTTTAAAAAAAAACAAAGCTGAAAAGAGTGAATTAGGGACCATTTTTATACTTATGATCATTGTGGCATCCCCATGGTCACATGATCAAATTTTTTATGCTTGGCAACTGGTTCATATTTATGACAGTTGCTGTGTCCCATGGCCATGTGGACCCTTTGACAAGCATAGTCAATGGGGGAGCCAGATTCACTTAACAACCGTATTACTAACTTAACAACTGCAGTGATTCAATTAACAACTGTGGCAAGAAAGTCACAGTTGAAATGAAGCAAAACTCATTTAACAAATGTTTCACTTAGCAACATAAATTGTGGTCATAAGTGGGGGACTATCCATAATTTATGGTTCACTATGTCTTATAAGCCCATAGCATTGGTTGAGTAAACCATGGTTAAATGAACATCTGATTCACACAAAACCAACATTTTTATACCATTTTGTTTTTTTTTAACATGCCAGAAAACTAATAAGGTCTTCCTTGCACCTTTGCTAATCAACTTCAGTTCCAATACTTGGCCATAATGATAATAACAGAAATTAAATCCTTAAAATATTGAGCTATATTGCATGTAAGCACGCAAAAGCTTAGTCTTTGATTGGAAAAATTTTGTTCAAGAATTTACCATCATAAAATCAATTTTATTTGTGGCATTTCCTACAACTTTAATCATAGCTATCAAGAACTGCTAGACCCATATACTTATCTCAAAACAGAAAAATACTGTACTTCAAGGATTAGGTCCTAAATGAAGTACTTTGAGAACCTTACCTCTTTTATCTGTCCAGGCACTTGAACCCATTTGGACAAAATATCAAGATTCTTCTTATTTCAGTAACATCTTCTCCGACCAATCCATGGTATGTTCTTATGATATGGATGCCTGCCTGATTCACGAAGAAGAGATGAAGCTTGATGTGGGTTAGATACCTACCCACACCTCCTTTGCCACCTGTCAGGATCCTTTCCCAACTAATTTTCTTTTATATAGGAACCTGGGTTGCTTCAAACCAAAGCTATTGCCTATAGCATCATTTTGACGTATAAGAATGTTTCTGGGCTCCATGCTGGCCTTGGAAGCATTATTATAGAAATACAAAATAAAGAGTGGATGTAGTCAAAGTGCTTTCTCTTGAAGTGTTCCAATTTCCCCAGGGGAAAAATAAATACAAATTGGATGGCACTGAGTAACCCCAGAGGACTAGAAGGGATGTTGAGAAGCAACCTGACTGGAATATCTCTTGCTAAGCAAAGTGGCCACTGCCCTCACCCTGCCTGACAGCCATTTTATGAAATCACATGCGACATTTTCTCATAATTCTTAACGTGGGACATTAGTCCCCTAAATGGTTGCTTTCTATTGTCCTCCTTCCTACCACTCAAAAAAATGTTTGCCCTTAAGCAAAAGGAGATAGTCTGATAATAATGACACATCGATCAACTATGACAAAATTCAAAGTGATAGTTAAGAGCAGAGAAGGGCTTCAAAAAATTTAGCAAAGTGTTCTCCGCCCGGTTGCCTTGGGCGTAGCCATGGTGGCATGGCCTATTCAGCCTCCTACATCACAGCAGCGGGGGGGTGGGGGGGTTCCGGAGGCTTTTCTCAAACCTCTGGGAGGGTTAAAACAGCCTCCCCTGGCTGTAGAGGCTCCCTGGAAGCCAAAAATGGACCCATTTCTGGCCTTCCTGAACTTCCGGGAGGCCTGTTTCTCCCTCTCCCCGAGCCTCTGCACATGCCCTGCACTTACCTGTATTCCAAACAGGCCATGCAGGGGTTCCTGTGAGGGAAGGGGAGCAGTGAGCGGGGGCCAGCCAGGAGTGGAATTCACGGGTTCCCCGAACTGCACAAAATCTTAGCTAGGAGGTCTCCCAAACTCCTGTGAACCCTCAGCAGCCCATCCCTGGTTAAGAGGCAGTGAATATTTATTAGGTAGTACAACCCTGTTAATTTTTTTTGTGGTTAAGTGTTTATGGCATGGTTATCTTGTCATTCATTCTGCATAGAAACATAAAATCTGGGCTGAATAGAGCAGGCTTAATTATAGGGAGGAATTAATTATAGGGAAGAACTGGGCTTGGCTAGTCTAGTAAAGAGAAGGACCAGGGGAGACATGATAGCGGTCTTCCAATATTTGAGGGGCTGCCACAGGGAGGAAGGGATCAAGCTGTTTTCTAAAGCGCCTGTAGGCCAAACAAGGAATAGTGGATGGAAACTGAACAAGGAGAGATTTAACCTGGAAATAAGGAGAAACTTTCTGACAGTGAGAACAATCAACCAATGCTTGCCTTCGGAAGTTGTGGGAGCGTCATCACTCAAGGCTTTCAAGAAGAGATTGGACTGCCATTTGTCAGAAATGGCATAGTGTCTCCCGCTTGGGCAGGGGGGTTGGACTAGATGACCTACAAGGTCCCTTCCAAATCTGATTATCTGTTATCTGTTATCTGTATTGCATGAAAGAATTAGTGTAATGAAGTGTATGAAAGAATTAGAATTCTTCCTTAAGCTGGGGGATCCCAAAGGAACTTTTTTTAAAAAAGGCAACTGGATTTTCTTTGTTTTTCCTCGAAGATGTTTCACTTTTCATCAAGAAGCTTCTTCTGCATGAATGATAGAGAACGGAAGGATTTATATTCTTTGAGGTCATTTGGTCATTAGCTCTCTCAGAGTTGTTCAGGCTACTTACAGGTTTATCTGCCTCCACGTCCCCTGAATAGTGCAAATGGCGCACCAAATGGGCGTGGAACCTTCTTGGAATTGATGAAAGGGCTGTGTTGTAAACAGGAGATAGGTGGAGTTTTGTCCCTCCCCCTCTGTTGAGAAAGTGTTGTTCAATTTTAACCCAGATGGCCTGTTTGGCCCCTCTTTCAAACCAGCAATCCTCGCTGCTCAGAATGTGGACTTGTTGTCTTCAAAAAAAATGGCCTTTCTTTTTCAAATGCAGATGGACTGCTGAATCTTGTGCTGATGCATCAAGAGCACCTTTGGGACAACCGTGACCTGGATGACTGAGAATCTCCACAGCTATTAAGCTGGGAGATATTTATCTAGGGGAAAAAAAAATATGGTTTGGGGATTTTAGCTTCCACATATTCACTGGAAGAAGCTTTTGAAGATTATTTAGGTTACAAATCATGTCAGGCTACACAAAAGCTTGTAGGAAGTGCTGGATGAAGTAATTTGTTTATTTGCTTGATTAATAGGTTTGGAAACCAACCAACTCTAGAAGGATTCTGGGTGGCATACACTTGTCTGAATAAATTGCATAACAATCAACCGCCCAGTGTTTCACAAATACTTTATCCCAGGGCTTGGAAAAACAGCCATAGTTTTTACTGACAGCAAGATGATGCTCCTCCTCCTCCTCCTCCTCTTATTAGCACAGATGATATTACCTTGTTGGGTAATGAAACAACTGCAAGAAAATAACAATGTTCAGAAAGCTCCAAGGATCCTACAGTAGTCCTCCTCCTCCCCTCTCTCCCTCCCTCCACCTTCTCTCTTTCTCTCCCTCCCACTCCTTCTCTCTCTCTCTCTCTCTCTTTCCCTCCCTCCCTATTTTTCTAGAAAACAGACATTGTATCCACAATCTGTCCTGGTCATATTTTTCCAGGTAGTTTTCCAAATCACCTTTAACAATCTCTACAATAGAAACAGCCAAGCCAAACTAAAAGTGCAGCTATTGCAGTGAGAAAGAATTGCCCGTATAAAACAGTAAAGTAAATGGTATAGATTTTCTGAATCACTCTTTCTAATTCATGGCTTAATTCAAATAACTTTAGGTCAGGAAAGATTTTTTTTACTGATCAAAAGGGAAATCTGAAAATCGTGGTTTAACCAAATTACATTATAAGAATGGCCAGATTGAAATAATTTGCTCTCATTCCATTTCTACTTAGCTTTAATGCAAAATGTTCTTCAGTATGTACAAAGAGAATCACTGTTCAAGATTTCACAGTAATTTAATTCCTGATTAAGCAGTGTTAAATGGTGTAGCACTGCAGGAATTGTTTAGTGGAATGAATGTTAATATAGGCTGAATCCAGCTGGAGTAACTTTAGGTGGGTCAGATGAAAATGGACATGAAAGCCACAATAAAGGGATTTCTCTAAATTAACATTGGGCAATAAAACCGCAGATGCAGTTAAAAATTGAAATAGAACAGTTTATAAGAGCCATCAAAACTTTATGTATATGTAGAGGTTAGGTGACTAGCTAGAGGAAGGGTGTTAAAAGTCATGGACACTCAATGAAAATGTTGAACCAGATTATGATTGTGGAAAAAAAAAAAAGTCTATTTTGGACGTTTTGTGAGATACAGTGAAGATAAAAGTACTTGCATTGTCACAGCTTTACATAAAAGCCTATTGTGTCACCACACTGAGAGTAGTGTGTACAGTTCTTTTCAGCACATTTTACACTGGGAAGTTCGGAGATAATGAAAAAGATAAAAAGACACCCAGAACAATCAAGTAGCAAGAGTTACTTCTACAAGAAAAAGAAATTACATCTGGGCCTTTTTTAATTTTGGGGAACCTTATACCAGAGGAAATATTATAAATAAATGTAAAAGTTATATATTATCAGAAGGAGATGTGTATCAATCAGATCCTTGGATGGGCGATGACCAAGAATTAATCAAAGCTGTAGGCCAGTTTTTCTCTACTTCGACAACTTGAAAATGTATGGATTTCAACTTCCAGAATTCCTTGGTCAGCAAAGGCTGGCTAAGGATTTCGGGGAGTTGAAGTCCACACATCCCGAGGTTGCCAAAATTGAGAAATAATGCTGCAGGATAGTCCGGGAATGGAAAGACATCCTAAAAACCATTTCTTATTAATAACAAGAATTTATATGGTACCTCCATGTAGGGGACTTAACTTTTACCTTACAGTCTGTGTTACTGAATTGATAATATGCTGGCATTAAAACAGTTTCATTGGGGTAGAGAATCTGTAGAGCTCTAATTCCTTTTTAAATAAGTAATAAACAAATTATAGTTAGAGGAAGGCATGGAATTATAATTTCACATAACTGATTTTTTGTAAACAAGACTTGGGTGTTGATTTAGCCTTTCTCATTTGTGCTTAGGCTCCCTTTCCACTTCTTAATTCAGACTTAGAATAAAGGTCTCTGAAGATCAAAAGCTGACATACCCTTATCAAAGGAATTGGACTTAATTAATCAATCACCTTCACTCTTTCTGAGCTTCAAATGTTTCTCTATTAGAATCTGTACTATCTGGGATAATTTTTACCACTTCTGAGTATTACATTATAGAGTGATGAATTCTTTCTCTGGTACTATTAGAAACAAAAAAAAGTACTTCATATTCTGCGCTATTGAAAGTTCTCTGTGGGTATTGAGCCTACTTCAGGAAAGACACATAATAACTGGAAGAAAAAATGAGGTTAATGTTACATCTTAAGAACATTACACTGAAGTAATCTACAGTTATGACTGAACACATATTCCCTATTATTACAGATAACTGTCACAGGAGATTTCATGCACAGTACTAGGCCGGGATATTTAGCATGGTTTTCTGAATAATCCCCACTGGTTTCCTACAGAGAACACCACATTGTAATAAATGGGTTCTCATATCACACTGAGTAAATAGACGAATCTATGAATGCTATAAGAATTAAATAAATAAACAAATAAGGCATCCTGTCTATAGAAACAGCTATTTTCTCTTCAAGGAAAGAAAAGACGTGACAAATAAGGAAACTTAATAGCAGTGAAATTGAAAAAATAAACTGTGACTTCCCTGGTCAGCTGGAACTGTATTTTTTTTGTCTCACTGTGGTCCTTTCAGTCTTTTTCCATGAATAGGTCAATCGTTCTGCATGGTCATTCATTTCTTTTCAACACATTTTAAGACATCAAAGCTTCAGAAGAATTTGCATGTATCAGTTCATTAACTTCAACCGAACGTGAAACAAAACATAAAGATTAAGATGTATATATACTCAGGAGAATATGCAGCATTGGTTATGGTGCTAAGATTACACATTGCATATCTGGCTTCCAAATCTTATGCTTTTAGTAAGTCCCAGCTGTGGTATGGGCTGTTTATATGGGGAAAAATATATTCCTCTGAAAAATATTAAATTTCCCTGACTATTGGCACATTATAACTTCTAAGAAGAAAATGTTTTATGCTAGAACCAAAGGATTATGCAAACAATCCAATATGCCCAATTTGGGTGTTTGTGTTTCTTCAAAACCACTTCTGCATGTCATACAAAAAAACCACCTTTGCAACTCAGACAGTTAAAAAGATCTGCTTTTCAAAGAAAGGAGAAAAGAACATGGCACACTTGAACATTTCTCTAATATGATACAACCGACATGGGGATTTTTTAATTGTCTTGAGAAAATTTTAGTCTAGCTTTATGGCTCATGCTATTGTGCAGGGTAACAAAGGAAGATAATAAATACAGCAGAAATAACTGGTTTAAAAAAATCTTGAAACTTGTTGGAAAGGTGTCAATTGTTGTAAATAATGGCATTTTTACTGAAAATGTATAGCTATTTCTGGGGATGGGAGACTTCCATATGGAATAGAAAAATAGTAGGCAAAGCACAAGTTAAACACTCTTTTTTCCAAGAATTTTAATCCTCTTCTATTCTGCCTCCTCAGAATTTAAAAGGGCCAAGGAACTGTTATAGGTACCATTGTAAATATTGACTTTCGCTGAGTGATTAAATTCCATCAATTCAATTCCTAACAACCACTTGTATAGATTTAATATGAATAGTATTTCCTAATAGATTTCCTAATAAATTTTGATAAAGTTTCAAAGAATAATTCTGTTGGAATTCTGTCCTTGGAGGTGTTCTAGTTCAAGCGGGAGACCCAATACATCAGGAGCAAATGGCTGGCCATTCTCTTCTTTAAAATCTCCAGTGATGGAGCATACACAAGTTCCAGAAATAAGCCTTTCCACTGTTTAATTGTTCTCAGTGTCATGAAATTTCTTCTTAGTTCTAGGTTGGATATGTCTTTAGTGGTATTTCACCTGTTACCTGTCTTGTACTGAGGTGCTTGGAGAATAAGTTGACCCCCTCTTCATTATGACAACCCTTCAATACTGCTCTCATATCACCCCAGTCCTTCTCTTTGTTAAACTAGACATTCCTACTCCATCAATCATTTATCGTATGAGTTAGACTCCTTGTCTACATTCTTTCTAATGTCTCAATATCTTTTTTGGATCATGGTAAACAGAACTGGATTCATCACATTCCAAATTAGTTGCTACTTTTTTGGAGATTGTAATGTATTGGTTGCCTTTTCTTCAATTGACCCAAAAGACAATCACAGCAATATTTCTAATTTTATACCAAAGTAACTGTTTCTTCTCCCAACATGCACACATATTTATATTTCACAAATCTTGGGGCCTGCAATTTAGACCATTCCCAATAGACAGCTAATCATTTTATTTCTATTTCTTGATGAAGAATTCTACATTCTTATTATTTGAGAATCATTATTATTAAATGTTGTACCTTATGACTCTTGACAAATATATCTTTCTTTTATGTACACTGAGAGAATTTGCACCAAGACAAATTCCTTGTGTGTCCAATCACACTTGGCCAATAAAGAATTCTAACTATTATACATTTCATTCTGTTATTTTCAGCCCATTTCAATAATGTATCAAGAACATTTTAAATGTTATTGCTAATTTCCACGGAATTAACCAAACCACATATTTTTTGTGTCTGCTGCAAAACATTCCTTCTACCCAGTCATCCAAATAATTAAAAAAAATATTGAAGGCCATAGATCCAAAGAATGAATATACACTATTTGATATTTCCTTCCAATCTGATGAGCAACCATAAAAATAAAAATATTGATTTTATTCATTCTCCCACTTATTTTAATCCAAATTTATCTTCTGTGTCATCAAGTTTATTCTTGTATATTTCTGAGCAAGCATTTTAAAACAGTCCAATTCCTTTTGTATTGCTTCTTCATGTTTTGGAAAAGAAACGTATGTTTCATTCTATATGTCAATCCTGAAGCTTATCACAACAGATCAGTCTTATATCAACGCATTTGCAGTTGCCTTCCAGGGTTAAAGAGTACAAGTTCATCTACTTTATTTTCCAATTCTCAGTATCAGTGTCCAGAAAACAAAGGCCAAGAAAACATGTTCTCTTGATTTTAAAGTAATGGTTTAAGATACCTCATTAAAGCAACACTCCTATATCCTTCTATAGTACAAAAGTCTTCATTTCCAACTTCTTAATTACTGCCCTTGCCTTTTCTATAATGCCAAATTTACTGTTAAATTTTCAGAGCAATATTATAGTATCAGCCCTAGCACTGATGATGTTACCTAGCTTGGGTAACCAAACATCTGCAAGAAAACAAGCAAGCTCAGAGAGCATCAAGGACCCTTCATGGTGTTGTATCTAGAATTTGCAAAATATACTGGAAAGAGAGAAAATTGACATAAAAATGGATGTTTTAAAACTTAATAATAAAGAAAAAGAAGGGACATGGGAAGAGGAAAAGGAAGGAAAAATAAGAAAAGAGGGGAAGGGAAAAGAAAGGAGAATGAAGAGGGAAGGAAAAAGAAGAAAAGGAAGGAAGGAAGGAAGGAAGGAAGGAAGGAAGGAAGGAAGGAAG
>NW_020769317.1:25349767-25395152 GCF_900518735.1 Pseudonaja textilis
AAGGAAGGAAGGAAGGAAGGAAGGAAGGAAGGAAGGAAGGAAGGAAGGAAGGAGATTATAATGAGAGTGAGGGAGGGTCTCAGGGAAGTCCTGCCTTAGCACTTGGCCACCACAGGTGCCCCTGACATGAGTGATGATGAACTGGCCATTCCCACCATGCCCATGCTCACCCTCACCCTCACCAGCCAGTTCTGACCAGTTCTGGAGAACCAGTAGCAGAAATTTTGAGTAGTTTGGAGAACCAGCAAATATCACCTCTGACTGGAGATTTTACAGTACCCTTCCCCTGCCAAGCCCACCAAGCCATGCCCACAGAACCGGTAGTAAAAAAAATTGAATCCCACCACTGACCCATGCCCCCAGTCACTCCTGGCCATGTCCATCAGGCCCTCCGAGGTCAAACACAACCCTGATGCAGTCCTCAGTGAAATCGAGTTTGACACCTCTATATTCGCAGTATCATATTCACACATCTAATCCACTTATGAAAAAAAGCTCTTATGCACAACCATTGCAAATTTGTGTTCTCTTTGTTTTAAATTAGATTAATAGATTAATAGGAAATGCTGGCAGTGATTCATCAGAATTTAACATAATTCTTGAAAAGCGCTAACCTAATTCTGAAACTTTGGATACTGAGACAAGGAAATAAAACTTAGCGGTACTGTGGATTTTTTTTTTTAAAAAAATAGATTAGATTAGATTAAACTTTATTGTCATTGCACATGAACACAGGCAACAAAATGCAGTTAGCATCTAACCAGAAGTGCAAAACATTGATGAAGTATAAATATATTGTAGATAGATAGGTAGGTAGGTAGGTAGGTAGGTAGGTAGGTAGGTAGGTAGGTAGGTAGATAGATAGATAGATAGATAGATAGATAGATAGATAGATAGATAGATAGATATACAAAATACTGTATATAACTATATATGGATATACAGAATAAGAGGGGAATGATGCTTCTAACCATTGTTTCAGAACATCTTCTCCCAATGCAATGTTATATTTATCACAGTGTTTTATCTGCAAGTGCCCAATACTTCAGGCAGCTTCCTGTGTGTTTAATTCACTAGCTTTCTCTTTTCTGATAAGGTATGGAATCCTGAAACTATTCATTCATTCTAGCTCACAATCATCAATACCTTATTGGAAATGCTTGTCTGAGATCCCTCTCTCTCTCTCTCTTGCTCCCCCCTCCTTTGCTATCTTAGTGTTTTAACTATAGAAGTCAGGTTTTAAGGCTGAGTTCATTCAGCATGGAAAATAAGCACTCTTGATCCTGAGCTACAATCCCTCTCCTGGATGAATCAATTTTCCAGCCGTCTCTGAGATGGCACCGCCACTCTCTCCCCTCCACTAAATGACTAAAAGAGTTTGATTATTCCAGCTTTTGCAAAGCCTGAATAAAATTAAAAGCAAGGTCAAATACTCTGCATCAGCAGTAGTAGGCGATTTCCTGACTGAATATCTATAGATCAGAGAGCTGCAAGAATTTCAGTTGTTTATTGCTTGATAATGTACTGGATCAAGAGTGAAGAACCCAACCTGGGGGAGGGAATCCCATTAAAATCATTAATGTAATTTTTGATTATATGCCAGCAAGGTAATTATAGCAGAAGTCAAACTCTTTTTTATGCCTAGATTCTTTTTTTAAAATGTCAATTAATTCGACTCTAACAGCAAATTACTTGATGCATTATTCTAAATATGATTCTGTTGATAAAAAGATACTAACACCACTAAAGTCAAAAGGTATTTCTCTGTTATTTTTCTACTAAAATTCTTTCAAATAATCTACATTTTATACTCCAGAAATAAATTTACAACATATCAATGTATGGCTTTCCCGGATTAAATCTGTGGTTTTTGTGTTGCTGCATACAAATGCATGCAACCTTAACTCTGTAATATTTTATCTTATTTAAAGATGAGCTTCATTTAATTCATCTGTAGACCAGTATAGCCAAACAGATGGAGGCATCTGAAAAAGCTAAGAAAAATTGGACTTGGGTTAATATAAGAATAGCTGTTTCCAAGAAATCCTTGGGTTATTTTTGCCCAGAACACTACATGGAGGTTAGATGTCAGCACTATGCTGATGACTCTCAATTATATATTACTACCACAGGCCTTACCAGAGACACCATGAAACCCTGAACTATTTTTCCGTCGAGTCTGCAAAAGATTAAACAAGGTCAGATTAAATCCCACTAAAACAGTTATTCTTTTTAACTAAGGGCTCAAGGCAATCTGTTAACACTGGCCGCTGTAGTTACTGTGGATTGGGTCATCCAAAAGTTTATTCATGACCTGCGTCAGTGTTTCCAACTTACCCACTCCAAACCAATAAACTCAGAGATAAACATTTCCTCAAAGTTCCATGTTATTAGAGTTGTCATATTGGCACATCTGGGAAAACCCAAATCTTGAGAGTTGTGGGTTTTCCTTTCCCAAAAGAAATTCAAAGATCCATCCCCTGCACCAATCAGTCCATCAAACGGCCCAATCAAATCATCGTCCCAAGTCCAACTGGAGACATCCCTCCAGACACTCACCTCCAGATGTAGGGCGACATGTCCTTGACTTTCTAAGAAAGAATGTTGTTGAGTCTAATCTTCTACCTCACTATGAAACCCTCCTCCCAAATTCCCAGGCACTAAACAAAGCCTCCAAGTAAAAAATGGCTTCCAAGGCTGACAATCTGGGACAGTCACTCTGGCCAGGGAAGCTTAAGACTGGACTAAACATCTTGGCAATAACTTTTGCCTTAATTATCACATGATTAGAGCTTTAGTGGTGCAGTGGTTAGAATGCAGTACTGCAGGCTATTTCTGCTATTTCGGCTGCTTGCAATTTGTCAGTTCAATTTTCACCAACTCAGTTGACTCAGTCTTCCCTCTTTCCAAAGTTGGTAAAATGAGGACCCTGATTGTTGGAGGCAATAAACCACTTAGAGAGGGTCAAAAAGCACTGTGAAGTGGTATAGAAGTCTAAGTCTATAGCTACTAGACTAATACAATGTATTTGACACAAGGAACGATTAGAAGAGTTGGAAGGGACCTTGGAGGTCTTCTAGTCCAACTCCCTGCTTAGGCAGGAAACCCTACACCACTGCAGATTAGTTGCAACTGGTCCAAAATGACAGGTTGCTGCATTGGTTGGCAATATGTTTTTGGGCCAAGTCAAAATAGCAATAGCCACCTATTGGTGCTTTACAGCACTGTCTGGGCAGTTCACAGTGTCAGCATATTGCCCCTTCAAAATCGAAGTCTTCATTTTACTGACATCAGAAGGATGGAAGGCTGAGTCAAGTTTGAGCCAGTCAGGATCAGAACTCCAGACTGTGTGCAGAATTTGCCTACAATACTGCATCCTAACCACTGCTTTGACAAGATCCCTTCTCATCAAGAAAGTCTCACATGGCACAACACTGGAATACATTAGACACTGCCTCGCCAAAATGGAATCTGCCCATCTTGTCTGATCATTCATATCACAACGGCCTGTATGAAGTTCCTCTTGCGTGAAATATACGTAATTCAGGAAAACTGCCTAGGTGTTTCCATCACAGCATCTAAGCACTGGCACATAGCTTTTTGAATTATTAGCTCCACCCCCTTCCCTCCTTCATATTTCAAGGCAGTACTCCTGGCACTTAATTGATTGTAGGCTTAGGACAGGCACGCACTTATCATTGTTATTTTTTCCATGTTCAATTTGATGCATGCCTTGTTGTTCAATCAACTCCCTTTGATTGGGATTTTATGAATAAAAAATGCATACAGCACATATACAGGTCATTACATGTCTTACTCGACAGGGTTTTTATTTTTAAGCTGAAACTGCTACGAATATAACTTAAACATTCCCAACAGCTGGCCAAAAACAGCCCTATTTGGGTATGCAAATCCTGCACGTCATTTAAATTATTTGAAAATTACTGGGGTGTACTCCAGACCCTTGAACCTGAGCTCATCTCTGGCGCTCTCCTCTTTCTCATATTCTGCACTGAAACAAAACCAGCCAGCTTCTTAATATTGTGTAGAGAAATAACTTATTAAACAGGCTCCCCTGCAGGTGTTAACAATCAAATTCAGGGATGAGGCAGCATTGAAGGGCATCTGTTTAGCACAATTGTAGGTAATTGTTCTAACCATACAAGTAAGCTTTCTCTAGTACTTTTCATTCTTGTTATTTTGTCCCACTTAAAAAATTACTACAATAGACTTGGGGTGGGATTATACCAGTTCAGACCAGTTTGGGTGAACCAGTAGTTCCAGTGAGCATTTGACCCCACCCACCTGCCCTTGCTCTCTCCTGCACTTTATTTCCTGTTTTTTAAGCATAGCTAATTCATGCGGCAGAGTGGTTTGCCGGGGCCTCAGCTGTTTTAGTCACCGGTGCTCAGTGGTGGGATTCATATATTTTTTTACTACTGGTTCTGTGGGCGTGGCTTCGTGGGTGTGGCAGGGGAAGGATACTGTAAAATCTCCAATCAGAGGTGGTATTTGCCAGTTCTCTGAATTTCTGCTACCGGTTCTCCAGAACTGGTCAGAACCTGCTGAATACCAACTCTGCCAGTGCTGCAGTAGAAAGTAAGTAATTCGGTTGAAAATGGAATTTTTAAAATTTGAGCATGCATGCGAAGCACGTGCTTACCGTAACCGGTTGTTACACCACTTGAATTGCACCACTGAATAGACTGTACTTATGTAGGCACCTAGATTTTAACTCATCCTTAATATCTGCTAGGAAAGAATTTTGTCTACATCAGGGGTGTTAAACTCAAGGCCTGAGGGCTGGATTTGGCCTGTGATATGGTTGGATCCAGCCTGCGGGGTCATCCTGGAAAATGTAACGGGCTGGTGCATGTCACTTCAGCCCATTTATCCGCGTTGCTTCAGCCCAGTCTACCCAGTGTGAAGAGAAAATATTAGGCCAGCGTGGCTTTGGCTGGGTCTATGCAATGCAAAGAGGAAACTGGCCACACCAAGTGAGTGAAATCAAACTGGTCATGCCCACTCAGTCGGCCATACCTTTCCAGCCCCCAAAGTGAACCACAGCCTTGATTCAGCTCTCAATAAAATTGAGTTTGACACCCCTGGTCTGCATGAACCCCATCCAGAAAAGGAATCCCATATATTTACATAATAAAAGAAAGGACAGAAGATCAAATTGGTGAATGTTCACAACTGGTAATGTTCATAGTTCTGAATGTTTCTTTGCAATATAAAAAAAAAAATTACCTGATCCAACCTCCACTAATGCATGTTCTTTGTGCTAGGTGAGCTTTACTCTGTGTAGGTTGAATTTAATTTATTTTGAAAAAGGAGCAAATAAATATTAAGAAATACCACAGTAGGAAACATTTTCTGGTAAGAAATTTCTGAAGAAACCAAAACACATCTAATGCATTTTGCAATGCGTGTCTCTCCGTGTATATACACACTTATTGCATAAGCAAATCATGTAGGCTAATGCATAAAGCCAGCATGCATCCCTTCAAAACTTTACTCTTATTATTAATCTCTACTCAGGACTGCAGATCCAGCATTTGATCCTTTAAAAAGTATCAGTACAAAACTGCTGTTTCTGTGACCACTGGAAAAAAGCAATGCCAACAGTTCTTTGCTGCAGTAAGATAGGAATAAAGCAATAAACAAGGCTAATCGAATTTAATTAATAAACATTGATTCACAAATGCTGATTTGACTTTTTACACACTTAATTATGTGACACTTGAAGGCCTTGGGAGGACATGGGCAGTATTATTTATGAGGGATTGAGACCACAAACTTGACTAACTGAACTCAACTTGAAGGAGTCTTCATTTTTACTTAATCATTCTAGATAGTAAGACCAGCAGGTCCAGATACTATATATAAACAACCAATACACAGTTATTCTCCTATGCATTGGTATTACCTAGTTAAAAAAATGCCTGCAGAAAAATAACAAGCATAGAGAACATTGTGAATGTAACAATTCAACTTCACATATTCTCAATTGTTAGAATATTATGTGGAGTGTTCAACATATAAGAATTCCCATTGCATCTTCCCCAACGTTACACTAAGGCAGGGGTATCAAACTCACATTTTCATGGCAGTATCATATTCAGTGGGCCGTGGCGAGTTGGCAGAGGTGAGTTGGCGGTGACATGTTGTCCCATTCTACAGTTGTATCAGTGGCAGGATTCAATTTTTTTACTACGGGTTTTGTGGGCATGGCTTGGTGGGCATGGCAGGGGAAGAATATTATAAAATCTCCATTCCCTCCCCACTCCTGGGGGAGGGTTACTGCAAAATCCCCATTCCCTCCCACCCCACTAACCTGCTTTCCAGCTCCATTCTCCTGTGCAGGGTAACAAAAGAAGACCCAGCCAATCAGCTGGGACTTGGGAGGCAGAGAATAGATGGGGACAGGGCCAGTCAGGGGTGGTATGTGCCGGTTCTCTGAACTGCTCAAAAATTCCGCTACCGGTTCTCCAGAACTGGTCAGAACCTGCTGAATACCACCTCTGAGTTGTATTTTCATAAGTGTTTTCCTTATGGCTGCTGCATGAGTGACAATGTCAGGAGATAGACTGAACTTTAAGTGAGCCCTCTAATTACTAAAAGTTTGAAGACAACTCATACAATCTCCTTCTCTACAGATAGGCACATATGCAAAGGCATAAGATGGCAGGAAGGAGAGCTAAATAGAGCCTCAAGATTGAAAACACATTTTTAAAAAAATTGTTGGAGAATGAGATGGGCAGACGATGCAAAGCACGCTTGCTCTCACATTCAGTTCACGTCATTTCCAGCAGGATCAGACTTGCAGAAAGGTGATGCTGAAGCAGATGAGCTATTTGCAATATCCATTGGGGTTCTTACATTTTCAGATACGAGATTTGTCACACTTACCCTTTAATGCTAACCTTGGTATTTGGCTGTAGGAATGAAAATCTTGGAAAATTGCCATGTCTCTAATTTTGAGAACTGCCTCCAGGTTTCGCTGGATGTGTCCGAGCTCTTTGCTAATTCTGCATCTCATTTTTTTTTTTCATAGTACTATATTGGTATTAGAATCAGAGCCCATATGGCAATTATTTATGAACACAGCAAGCATACTGTTGTACATGGATTTTTACATGTCTTGCAATCATGTTCAATAATGGAACTTCAAGCATGATGTCTACTTTTGTACTAATCAATGTGTCTTACGGCAAATTGACAAAGTTTACATAGAGCTATTTTGTTCAAATTTTACTTTTTATGGTGAATATTATCTTTTTGTGACTGCTGTATTCCCTTAGGTATCAAACTGACATCTTCCTCTAATAAAACTTTTACTCGGTAGCTTTTGTGTTCAGAAATAATACACTAAGCTATTATTTACAATAGATAGCATGGAAATAAATATTCTTTACCTAACCTTTCTAAACTACAGCAAGCATTCCCTCATTAATTTTTATTCGAGTGCATTATAATTACAGGAATAATGGGCATGGGAACATATCATACTACCATCTCACTAAACTCATATTCATTTTTATGTGATGTTTGGAGGGCGGTGAATATACCTAAAAAGCACACCTACACATTTTGTTTTCTATTTCCCTTTCATCACTTTAATTGGAAAGTAAGGGGCATTCTGAATAGCTAATTGCTTAGCAATTAAATAAAATTCAGATTGGCTTAGGCATCCCTCAGTATTTTTTGTTATGGGATCACATGCCAATCTTCTCTTCATTTCTGATACATCTTTGGTAAATATCATGATATTATCTCAAATCAAAATCAATCAAAATGGTGCAAGCTTACAGCATGGGTATATTTTTGTCAGGGTTGTTTGTGGTTCAGAGACTTTTTCTCATAGACACTCAGTGTTATGTCCTGAGGACTCAAGGAGTTCTCACTCAGGTCCACTCACTTTACGTGGGCGTTATTTCCCCCATTCCCATTGGTTGGCTCTCCCCATCAGCCAGCTATAAAAGCAGGCTGCGGGGTCCAACCGGTTGCTGATTGCTGCGAGCCAGTTCCAGGCTTGGCAAGCACGGTCAGCCCTTTATTGTAAAATAAAGTATTGTTGCACTCATGCTCTGGTTCAGCCTCTCATTGCTCAAACAAAACACTGGCGACGAGGATGGGATGGCTACCAGAAGCACCTTGCAACCGCTGAGTCACTAGCCACCGATCTACAGCCCAGAGAGAGCGATCGGCTGGCGACAAGGGAAATGCTGATCCGCAGCCAGAGAGAGCGGTCAGCTAACGAAACGAGCGATCAAAAAGAGCAAACGCAGATCCGCAGCCAGAGAAAGCGGTCTGAGTCAAATAGTTAGAAGCGTCTGTAGCCGCTTGTTAGCCCCGCTACGGGGAAAGTGAAGCGCTGTGAGCCGCAGCCGCTCTACATTTGGCGCGAAATTCAAATGGGTGTCATTTGAATTTCGAGCCAGTAGGAATCACAGCACAGCGCTGTAGAGAGTCACTAACGCCCACCTTTTTTGGCGCGAATCAAGACACCTCCAACGGCTAGCAGCCAACGTGGTAACCCAGAGAGAGAGAAAGAGAGGGTAGCAAAAAAACCTCTCCAGAGCTGATATCACTAGTAACTCACGAGCGTTCGTAGTCCCAGAGAGATTTTTTCCGCAAGTAGCCCAGCCGTTCCAGCACCATGAGTTCCAATCCAGTATTCCCGGCGTTTAAACCAGACGAAGAGAAGTGGGAATCGTATAAGAACCGTTTCAATCATTACATCGATGCGGTCGGCCTGGCGGATGCGGGAGAGCATCGGAAAAAATCCTATTTCCTAATCTACTGCGGAGCCACCGTTTACGATACCGCTGCAGCACTCGTGGCGCCGAGAGAATTGAAAAACGTTCCGTGGTCCGAGTTGCTTGAGATCCTCACAAACCACTACGCTCCCAGGCCTTCACAAATCGCCAGGAGGTTCACGTTCCGAATGAGGAAGCAATCAAGTAAGGAGACCATCAACCAATATATGGCCGCCCGCAGAACAGCAGCCCTGCACTGCGGGTTTGGAACATACCTGGAGGACATGCTCCTCGATCAATTAGTTTGTGGGGTCAAGGATCTCAACCTACAGAGGCAACTGCTAGCTAAAAAAGACCTCAACCTCGCGCAAGCGGTAGAGGAGGCCCTAGCAGCCGAGCTAGCAACGAACTCAGCCACCGAAATTCAGGGCCCAAGCGCCAAGCTAGCAGCGTTCCCAGTCCATTCCGAAGAGGTGGAAGCGGAGGAAGGCCACAACGATGAGAACGATGTCCATCGCCTCACCAATGACAGACGGTCGCAGGTAGGGGCCAAACAAGAATACACTGGTCCACCCAAGCACATCACTCTGTGCCTAGCCTGTGGGGGATCACATCAAAGGGCCACCTGCAAGTTTAAAGGAGCCGTTTGCAACAACTGCCATAAGAGGGGGCACATTGCGAGAGTCTGCCAAGCCCCTCAAAGCGCTGCACACAGACCCCCGTCCTCGCACTCGGGACCACAGAGGCAAGTATTAAACTGTCGCACGCACCGCCTTGCCAGGCGTACTTGCCACTCTGTTAGTAAAATTTCTCTCTCCGTTTCCCTAGAAGGTAAACCGTGCCACATGGAGGTTGACACAGGGTCAGCGCTCTCAATAATCTCGTGGAACACCCTCAAGAGACTCCACCCCAGCCTATCTACTACCCGGCTTCAGAGATGCCAGTTCGGTCTGAAGGACTACCAGGGGAAGGCCATTCCCGTGATCGGCAGAGGCAAGTTCTTTGTCAGTTTTAGAGCTTTTAAAGGCCACCTACCTCTAGTGGTAGTTAACGGCAATCTACCCACCTTATTGGGGCTCGATTGGTTTCCCCACCTCGGCCTAGGGTTAACAGGAGTCCATGCTGTCTCAACCTCAGACACTGACTCCTTATTCGCTGACTACGCAGATGTGTTCAGTGAGGAGCTGGGGTGTTATAATGGAACCCCCATCTCGTTCGCCGTTGACCCCCAGGCAGTCCCAATCAGATTAAAACCACGTAGAGTTCCATTTGCTATTCGACCAAAACTAGACGCTGAATTGGATAAGCTACTAAAACAAGGGGTCATTGAGCCAACAGATTTCGCCAAGTGGGAGACGCCCATTGTCACACCCCTCAAAAAAGATGGTAGCCTGAGAATTTGCTCGGACTACAAGACAACAATCAATAAATATTTACAAGTTAGCGCCTACCCTGTGCCCGTCATTCAGCACTTATTGCACACATTCGAACCGGGCAGTATTTTTGCTAAATTGGACATGTCTCAAGCATATCAACAGTTCCCTGTTGATAACCAAACAGCGGAACTTCAGACCATCGTCACTCACAGGGGTGCCTTCCGATGCAAGCGTCTCCAATTTGGCGTAAGTGTTGCCCCGGGTATTTTTCAGTCCCTCATGGAGCGGATTTTACAGGGCCTCCCTGGTGTAGTACCCTACTTCGACGACATCTTGGTCTCGGCCAGGGACAGACCCCAACTCTTCCAGAGAGTGCGAGCAGTGTTAGAGAGGTTCAGACAGCATGGCCTCAGGTTAAAAAAAGAAAAATGTGCCATTGCCACTAGACAGGTGGACTTTCTGGGTTATAAAATTGACGCCTCTGGCATTCACCCCCTGGAGTCCAAGGTTAGGGCGATCCACGAAGCTCCCACACCGACCTCCAAAACGGAGCTACAAGCTTTCTTGGGGCTCCTAAACTTTTATCCATCCTTCTTGCCCCATAAAGCCTCAGTAGCCGAACCCCTACACAGACTACTAGACAAAAAGTCACCGTGGCACTGGGGGCACAAAGAAGACCAGGCGTTTAACGCCGTCAAATCACTACTTACGTCAGAGGCAGTGCTCATCCAATTCGACCCCAACCTTCCTTTAGTACTGGCAGCAGACGCATCCCCTTTTGGAATTGGGGCGGTCCTTAGTCACAGACTCCCCAATGGCGCCGAGGCCCCCATCGCCTTTTTCTCCAGGACGCTCTCGGCCACGGAGCGAAATTACAGCCAAATAGACAAGGAAGCCCTAGCAGCTGTTGCAGCCGTGAAAAAGTTTCACGAATTCCTTTTTGGCCATTTCTTCGAACTGGTCACCGACCATAAGCCCCTCCTGGGTCTACTGGCCGGCGACAAACAGACACCTCAAGTCCTTTCCCCTAGAATGACAAGGTGGACACTTTTCCTAGCGGCCTATTCATACAAACTTATTCACCGCCCGGGCAAAACTCTATCCCACGCCGACGCTCTCAGTCGCTGCCCCTTACCCGCTCCGGCTGAAGACCCAGCTCCTGTCAACGCCATTTTTGAAATCACTCAGTTGGACCTACCCATCACCGCCCTTGACATCGCCGCTAAAACCAAGGCAGACCAAACGCTCGCCCAGGTGCTCGACTGGGTGAGGAGGGGGTGGCCGGGAGGCAACGTCGATAACAAATTCGCACCCTTTAAGACTCGCATGCAGGAGCTGTCCAGTTTGCAGGGTTGTCTACTGTGGGGCACTCGAGTGGTCATTCCGACCTCGCTGCGTACCCGAGTCCTGGAGGCGCTGCACGAGGGACACCCCGGCATTGTGAGAATGAAGGCGTTAGCACGCAGCTACGTGTGGTGGCCGGGTCTAGACGAGGACATTGTCAATTGGGTAAGTTCCTGCAGCATTTGCCAGGAATCCCGTCCTGCTCCCCCCATCGCCACCCCTACCAGATGGGAGAGCGCCAACGCCCCTTGGTCTAGAATCCATATCGATCTGGCAGGCCCCGTGCATGGAAAGATGTTCCTAGTGGTCGTGGACGCTTATTCCAAATGGATAGACGTGGCGCAGCTATCCACGACCACCACACTAGCAATCACCAACGTGTTAATGCGCCTGTTCGTTACACATGGACTACCCGACTCCATTGTCTCCGATAATGGCCCACAGTTCGCATCAGTAGAATTCAGCCGTTTTGCTGCCAACCTGGGCATTCGCCACATTTTCACAGCCCCATTTCACCCTGCCAGTAATGGGTTGGCTGAAAGGGCCGTCAGGACCACCAAAGAGGCCCTCGCTAGGTTTGGCAGGGATGACTGGCACCACAAACTCGCACGGTTCCTGATGAGCCAACACTCAACCCCCTGTGCAGTCACCAATAAGTCCCCAGCGGAACTTCTGATGGGCCGACGCCTGAGGACTGTATTGGACAGATTGCACCCACAATACTGCCCTGACTCTCCCCTCGCTTCTACGTCGGGGGTTAGACATTTTTTGTTACAGGAACCGATATTCGCAAGGAATTTCGCCGGGGACCCACTTTGGATTCCAGGCGAGGTCATCGCCATCACCGGGCCGAGATCGTATAGGGTCAGGCTGGAGGATGGTCGCGTCTGGAGGAGGCATATAGACCAGCTTAGAAGGCGCCTCAGCACCCTTGCCAACAAGAGTCCAGAGTCTCCAGTCGAAGGGGAACCGCCTCATCCGCCGCCCAGCCACATCGTACCTTGCGACCAGTCTGCACCAGCGGTCGTTCCGGTCAGCCCAAACTCGGACAACAGCGCCCAGAGAGTTGACCAGCCTGATCCAACCCACGAGAGCTCGACCCCAGTAACCAACCCGGTGTTTCCCGAGGACGCCCAGTCCAGAGAGAGTGTTGGCGACACTATGCCGGCTCGACCATCACAGACTGGTACCGAACAGACAGACAATGTTCCCGAGTTGCGCCGTTCCGGGCGCCAACACAAACCCCCCGTCTACCTCAAGGACTATGCATGTTCACATCTGGGGGGAAGGGGTGTTATGTCCTGAGGACTCAAGGAGTTCTCACTCAGGTCCACTCACTTTACGTGGGCGTTATTTCCCCCATTCCCATTGGTTGGCTCTCCCCAGCAGCCAGCTATAAAAACAGGCTGCGGGGTCCAACCGGTTGCTGATTGCTGCGAGCCAGTTCCAGGCTTGGCAAGCACGGTCAGCCCTTTATTGTAAAATAAAGTATTGTTGCACTCATGCTCTGGTTCAGCCTCTCATTGCTCAAACAAAACACTCAGGCTAACTGATTTCCAGTCAGTTTTATAGCAGTAAGAATTAGCCCATAATTTATGATTACTCCTCTTAACTCATGATTATTGCACTATGAGAGTGGAGATTACAGAAGATATGGTTCAATTCCTTTGGAGGGTATGGGTTGGGAAAAGCTGCTTTAGGCTCTTATTTAAAATCACGCTACCCAGATAGTTGTGGTTGGTTAGAAAAGGCTTACTTTGAATATTATCTGTCTTGCAACGTGAGGGTGATTTCTCTATTGCATTAGTAACTTCAATCTGCATCATTTAATTCCAATAAATGGCGGAAGTACAGTATTGTACATGTTAATATTGGAATAACTGGTGTTCTATCCACAGCATCATAATACTGAAGTATGCATATATACAGTATGTATCTTAGAGAAAGCTTTGTTGTGGCGGTTATTCATAACATTTTACCACATATTTTGGTGAGCATTATCTCAGGTCCTCTTGGATGGAAGAGACTAATATTTTCTGTTCCAAGAGAAGAAGATTTTTTTAAAAAAAATAATCTGTAGAGAAATGGCACTTAATCCTATTGTTAGATTGCTCATAAATTTGTCAGAGATGAATACTCCACCAGCAGTTAAATACACTGAATGGTGATTAGATAAATAGGTAAATATTGTATTTCATATTTCAAGTTCTATAAGGAGTACGTTCAGATTTTTTTAAATGTGAAAATTGAGAATGTTAACTATTTAATAATCCACTTCTCTTCTACAATTATTATAGGGCATATAGCCTGTCCCCCCCCCCCCCCCGCCCCCCCCGTCCCTTTTGAACTAATTGTTCACTCAGGATTTTTCGGAACATGAGACTGGTTGGTTAGTTGATGCTGTAATCTTAAATCATTTCATATCGTAATCTCCTTTATTAATCAAGTATTCATAAAATAATAGTGTTGCTACTGTGATACTTTTGAAACAGAAGCTGATCTCTATTAGTTCTGCCCCTCTGGATGAAGAACAGTAAATAGAAGGATTTGCAATAGTACATCATAAATCCTTCAGAAACTTAGGTTTCGGCTAAAAATAATATCAACATAAAGGTTCCTGATTAATGTGTGTAAATTTTAGAAATCAAAAAATGAAAAGAAAACGTGTTTCCACATTGCCTTCCAGATCTCTCTCAAAAGGCATGGGGAAAAAATCCATATAGCCACAGTGAATTCCAAAGGAATTTAAATGACAAATGATGTAGAATTTCTTCTTATCTTCTTTTTCCAGATTAAAAGGTAACATTTTGAGGTCAACTAAACCGAGATCTTCAAGGGACTCTAGCTTGTTCAGGAGTGTTTTGAATACACAAGACTACACTTGAAATATTTGCAATGCTAAAACATTGTAGAGGGTTTTTTATTATCATTATCACATAGCATTTTCTCTCAAGTGTGTCATCAAAGCATTAAAAAATGTAAAAGTCCAAAAGAAAAACATATCTTACTCTCCCTGTATGATTTTCTTTATTAAAAAAAATATTATAAATGTGTTAACTCCGAAAGCTTTCTGTTGTATACTGTACATACACAGATTATTTACTCAGGATGGTGTAATAAGGGTAATACTTCCTGTTCTTCCCTTGGAAAACAAGACAATCTTCAAATAGTTATTTGTCTTTACACAATGAAAACAGTTCTCTGTTAGTCACCACAAAGAATTGAGAAAAACAGGACTTCCGGTTTGAAGGGCTTTGGTGACGGACATAAATTTGCGATCATGCGTGGTTTCTGTCTGGGCTGACCACTGGAGTGCCCCGAGCTGGCTGGTTTTGGGGCTAAGCCACCCCATAGAGGTGGTGAAGAAGGGGGAGACTGCCAGCAGGGTCAAAGAGAGGCACATCTCTTCTCGTCAGCTGGCTATTACTCCCTTTCCCCAAGGTGGTTGCAGCAGTGGTCAGAAATGGCCACCACAAAGAAGAACTCGGACGGAAAAGAATGTGCAGGAGGAAGATAAGAAGTGAAAGTTTTAGCTGATTGGGTTAAATTGTAAAAGCAATAACCAAGGTACCCTGGAATTTAAACTTACAAAAAACAACATCGCTCCCAAAGAAGAGTCGGAAGCAGCGAAGGACAGTGAAAAGGGAAAGGTTTGGCTTTTTTTTTTCTTCTCTCTTCTTCCCTATACTGACAACTAAGAGACTTAAATAAGAAATCAGAAACATCCGCTTTGACATCAATAGGCAATTAAGCTGAAAATAAAACAAAATGCCAAAGGGATAATAAAGATCTCTGGACATTAAAAGCTTTCTTTTTCATAAGCAGGAAGGGAGAGAAAAAGAATAAGGGCAGGATCTGGAAGAGGGAGGAGACTGCCTGGAATTAAAAAGAATCTAAAGTAAAACTTCAACAAGACTTCTAAAAGATACATTTTAACTGAAACTTTGCAACTAAATAGGAACCCCAGGAAAGGAAAGTGAAAAAAAAAGAGCAAAAAAGAAACAGCTTGCGTGTATTTGGATTATTTGGTGATCTTTGGATTTTTGGTTATTATATTTGAATGACTAAAATCAATCGGGTGGTTATTTAAAAATTTATACAATGGCACCACTTCTGGATGAATTGAAAATGGAACTTAAAAAGTACAAAGAAGATGCACAAGAAGGGAAGGGTTTTTTTGGCTTCGTTTTTCAATTCTTAGAAATGGAGATTTGGAACTATGAGAAACAACAAGAAAAGACTGCAAAACAAGAAGACTGAGACAAAGAAGAAGCCATCTTTAATGAACAAGTAATTCTATGTGGGGAAGAAAAAGGAAAGGGGGGAAAAAGAATGGAGAATTTAAGACTTAAAAAAACAACCAAAGAAAAGAAAAATAATTCAAAAAATAAGTATAATACTGGAAAGCAACAGAAAAGGGGAATACAGAAGAGAGAAACAGAGGTAGAGAGAGAAGGGGGTAAAAAGGGGAGAGAGAAGAAGAGAGGGAAGAAGGAAAGGAAAAGAAGTTACAAAGGACCGGAGAAAGATATAGAGAAACAGGACCTATTTAGAGATAATGGGTGAAAATCTAACTGAAAAAGGGATTATGTAAAGGTACATAAGATTGTATTGTTATATTAGTAATCGAAATAACTTTAGAAAATTGGAAACAACGTATGATTAAAATGAGGGATAAAATAGTTAGTGTAATTTAGTGAAATGTTTGTGAGTAAAATAAGTGAAATAAAATAAATGAGAAAATTGAATTAGGAAGGAATGGGAACATTTTAATTAGTTAATGTTTTATAAAATATAAGTGAAGAGGGGGGGAACTATGGAAAGCTTATAATTGTTCCCATAAAAGTATGATATTTAATTGAAAAGTAATGTTAAAGATGTTAAGACTTTAATGAATATTAATATTAATGATAGAATTGAATTGGAATGGAATGTTGTTTTAATTATATACATTTATATATTTTTTCTTTTTTTAAGAATACAGTGTGTATTTTAAGAATGTACCAAGCAGAATCCGAATGGAAGTTATGTATTATATTGAATGTTTTAACTTTAGGGAAAAGATATAAAGGTGTCATACTCCAATCAGTAACTACAGGAGAAATTTTGTTTAATGAGAAAAGATAATAGATAATTGAAACAGGACAGACAAAAAATATAAATATAATGATTTGAATTGAGATGAGATAATTAAAATAAAATTGAGAAAATTAAAAGAGGGGAGAAGCTATGCAGAAAATGTAAAATAGTAATAAGATATGGAATAGAATATAAAAATGAGCATGAACCTGAATTTGTGTCTGTACGAAGAAATGTAACCTGGGATTATGCTGCTTTCAAAAAAGATGTTTTATTTGTATTTTTTTTTCTTTGTGAAAACTCAAATAAAATTTACAAAAAAAAAAAAAAAAGAATTGAGAAAAACGGAACACTAGGTTTTTGCCCTTCCCATAGAATACAATACTTTATTGGTCAAGTGTGATTAGACACACAAGGAATTTGTCTTGATGTAAATACTCTCAGTATACATAAGAAAAGATACATTCATCAGGAGTCGAGAATCATAAGGTACGAACTTAATGATAGTCATAGGGTACAATAAGTTGTTACTTTACATGTTACTTTAAAAAAAGAAACATGTATTGCTGTACACCTAGTATGTCTAGTTAGGGATGCAGCGGCTCAGTGGCTAAGATTCTGAGCTTGTCAATTAGAAAGTCAGCAGTTCGGCAGTTCAAATCCCTAACATCGCATAATGGAGTGAGCTCCTATTAGTTGTCCCAGCTTCTGCCAACCTAGCAGTTCGAAAGCATGTAAAAATGCATGTAGAAAAATAGGGACCGCCTTTGGTGGGAAGGTAACAGCATTCTGTGCATCTTCGGCATATAGTCATGCCAGCCACGTGACCACAGAGATGTCTTCGGACAGCGCTGGCTCTTTGGCTTTGTAACAGAGATGAGCACCGCCTGCTAGAGCTGGAAATGACTAGCACGCATGTGCAAGGGGAACCTTTACCTTTACTTTAGTATGTCTAGTTAGTATACGTAAATTAGTGCACATTTCCACTTTGCCAAGTAAGAAATGGCTTGTTTAGAATAAGGGATGCTTTAAAAATGCCACCTTTGATAATCCAGCATGAAGGGAGCCAATTTGCTCTTCTCATACTAATGAACTGATGCAAACTCCACATTATCCATTGGGATTTGCACTTCTTTACTATTTGCATTCTTTTTTAAAAAAAGAAGGTTATGAAGCTTTAGGAATGAAATTAGGGGCCCAATTTTTTTTAAAAAAAGAATAAAATAATACAGGCACTAAATACTGTCTGGAAGTGCTTTCCCAAGTGTCTTCCTTAGGACAGCAATGACAACCTCCGGAAAACCCTTCTCTCAGCTAGCATTGATGGTGTTACCTGGTTTGGTAATGAAATGTCTTCAAGAAAACCTCCAAGCTCAGAGAATACCAAAGATCTCCTAAATTCAATCCTATAAATATTCTCTTCTATCAGTCCCCTCTCTTCTTCCTTCCCCTTAGTTGAGAAGACCTTCAGTGGTAAAAGTTACACAGTACCCTGAACATATGCCGTATAACTCTCTTTTCACTTTTTGTTTAAAGCAGTGGTCTCCAACCTTGGCAACTTTACAACTTGTAGACTTCAACTCCCAGAATTCCTCAGCCAGCAAAGCTGGTTTAAAGGGTCCTAATCACACATGAAGAAGCCTTATTCAGGATGCATTTTGAAAAGAAAAAAAACTCTACCCATGAATCTTCTGTTTTAGTATATCTAAGATCTTTATCAGTCTTGGAAACTGGTTAAGATTCAGAGGGCCTTTTTATAAGCACAACGCCTGTTATCTGTGAAAATATCTGCCAATTCACCAGTTATTCCATTATTCCAAATGGAAATAATATAGTTGCCAAAATTCTTGTAAACCCACTGTTTTCCTCACTAAAAAACCTTGCTCCCATGAGAACAGTGATTGGAAAAGAATTGCTTTCAGTTTTGGCAGATGCCAAAGCGACTAACACCTCTGGTGAAATATTACCAGTGAAGGATAACACATTATCTGTTGATAGCCTTTGGTCCTCCTTAAACACTCCTTACAACGAAGCAATTTTCTTCTACCGCTCAACTAAAATATACTTCTCACCCATCAGTGAGCAAAAGCCTATTCTATCTTCTGCATGACAGCTCTTCAGACATTTGAAGACAACTATTATTCCTTATGTTTGTCTTCCTCAAGTTGAATCTATAGCTTTTACTTACCCCCACAAGGTTTGCATGTCGGCTTCCTTATTGTTCTACTCTGAATAGGCTCTGGTTTGTTGATAACTGCCTTAAAAGATGGCAGTGATCTACCAAGATGAGATCAGGGGTGTGAAATCTGGCTGGTGGGGCCAGCCTGGAAACAGCAAAGGTCCAGTCCATGTGCAGTCCATGTCCATGTGCCTCTGTCAGAAAAAAATGGAACTCGGGAGTGGAGCCCTCCCAGGTGTGGAACCCTCCCAGGTGTTTTGGCCACAAAGGCCTACTGCAGCCCTCTGCCAGTGAACATGGAACTCCATTTTCACTGGTAAAGTGCTGAATCAGGCCATTGTAACCCAAAATTGGGCTTGGGAGGGCATGGGCAGCTCACCCGATTTTCACTGGCAGAGGGTTGCAGGAGGCTGTTGCAGCCAAAAACGGAGCTCGGGAGCCTATTTTCACTAGCAGAGCACTCAGGCCATCACAGGCACCCCTGACATGAGTGATGTCAAGCTGACCACACCCATCCTAGCCACACCCACCCCTCCTCCCCGAGGTCAAACACAATCTTGATGCGGCCCTCAATGAAATCAAGTTTGACATCCCTGCACTTCATATGTTATTTGGACGACAATTAAAACTGTTAAATTTATGACATGATGTGTAAGATTTTTTCCCCCTTCTCCTCGTAGGTAATTCTTTTAATGAATGTCATCACTTTCAGATTAGAGATCTTAAGGCAAAGATTTTGTAGTACTGGTTTATTTTTATGGTTTACCTGTTTATGGAGCATTTTAGGCTAGATAGCAGAAGAAAAATTTCTTGGATTTCCTGTCTGGCTGCTCATAGAGGGTCAGATTAGGTAATCATATCTCTTCAGCACTAATTCTTAAGACTGGTACACCACAGGGTTGCATGTTGAGTCCCTTACTCTATACTCTTTATGTGCATGACTGCATTCTCATTCACGGTAGTAATACACTAGTGTGAAGGATGTGTGTTTGTGTTTATTTTCATGGTCATGATGTGCACTGAAGATGGTGTTTGATTTCGTTGTATGAGGTGCAATGACAACAAAGTAAATTAAACTAAACTAAAAAGGCTTTAGATGAAAAACATAACACCTCTGAAGAAACTGGAGTAATTTTTCTTGGGGGTACATCCATTTACCACAGATCATTGTCAGACTTTACAGTTAACATATTGCTAAAGCCAGGGTAAACATGAAGTGTGACATTTGTTTTTAATGGTCAAGATCTGATTTTAAAATTTGTCACAGCTTTAAACTTCCTTTTTTTTTAACCCAAAGGGCCACAGCAAAGACAAAAATTTTCAGTTAAGTAACTGAAGTAACTTTAAAGTAACTAAAGTAGCTGAAAATGAAATGCTGATAATTTAAGTTATATTCATACCCATCTGACTCGGGGAGAAAATGAATTTTAGCTAAATAGTGTTTATTCCATGAAATTCTTTTTAGATACCGTAACAAGGAAAAAGTATTTCTGTACCTGCTTATTCTTTTTCAGGGACTTTGTTACATTTATCATTGTCACATTGTGCCCTTCTTTACAATGTCTGTGTACTAGGAAGACCAGCCAACCCCATAAATCAGGCACAATTTCCAATCTGAAAACTTCCTCAAGTAAGAATAGGTGACTTGAGTTTTATATACACATTTGATGCCTTCTATGAAATTCCATGAATCAGAGAAAGTCAAACGGCACAAACCAGAGGCAATTCTACTGACCAAGTCAAACTGATGTAAATAAAACTCAAGCAGGAGAAATTTCCCTATAGATGTGATTCATTCCATCTCTCTTCAGGGTCTGTTTCTTTTCCTTTATTTCCACTGACCCCTGACCAGAAAACTGACATTCTATCTGAGAGGCTTTTAGCAACACTGAGAAAACTGTATTGCTAAGATTTGGTGGCAATGGCTGTCCTTTGTGGTTGCAACCTGTATCCAGGGGTGGGATTCTACTACTTCTGGGGATCATTTGGCCCCGCCTACCTGCCCCTGCCCTAGTCTGTCCTTTATTTCCATGTTTTGCCACTCAGCTGATTCATGCAGAACAGCGGATTGCTGCACCTCAGCTGTTTTACTCACCGGGGCTGCAGTAGAAGGTAAGTATTAGAGCTGAAAATGGCTGTTTTTCAAATGCTGCATGCACGCTCACCAAACCAGTTGTTACACCAGTTGGATCCCACCACTGCCCCTATCTACATTAAAAATTAACAAAAGCTCCAGAGCATCTTGAAAAACCAAAACAAATAACTAAATAAATCAGAGGCGTTCTGTTTGTGGATCTATGTTGCAGACCAGTGGTGCGTTTAAAAAACTGTTACCATCGGTTCACTGGGCATGGCTTGGTGGGCACGCTTTGCACGTATGCACACAGTTTGGTGTGCACGCACCAAATGCCCCGTTTGCAGGGGCGCAGAGGCATTTTGACTCATTTCCTGCAATCCTGCACTCTCCCTGTCACTTCAGCTGTGCCGCACAAAGCAGCTGCGCTTCATAAGCAGGACATAAAGGTTAGTATGGGAGCCCGGGCAGGTGGGTGGGCCCAACATCAGAAAAAACTAGTTCGGTCTCTGCTGCTCCTTGCTGCTACTGGCTTGGCCGAACCGGGTCAAACCAGTAGAATACCACCACTGTTGCAGACTGTGATTTAGGTTTAATGATCTTAAACCTAAACAAATCATAACAGAACCTTCATCAATTATGGCCACAAATCCAAAGATCCTTTCACAATTAGAAACAACATATCTGCATTGCAGGCATCACAACTTTATTCCAGTATCTTCCATTCTGTTGTCTGTTAACAGTTACTGTTTACACAATCTTGGACTATAATCTCCACATTCTCTTTTTTTTCTCAACTGCCCAGAAAGTTTCTTACGCTGTACTTCAGACAAACAATGCTGAGTATAAATGCTAGAGAGGATGGACTATTTTATGAAAACCGAAATAGCGTTATGCAAATAATAGACGCTTTGGCTTATTGATCATTCTTTTTGAAGCTCAGCAATGAAGTCAATTGCATGCCAGAAAAATGTGCCTCTGTTTTACCCAGCACCCTGACCCAGGGATAATGTTATGGTCCATTGCACAATCAATCAGATGTTCAAATCAAATGTATTTGGCATTTGTATTTACCTATTGAGTCCTTCCCAAAAACCTGGGATAGGTAGATATTGTTGTTTAATGATGTTAAAGGCAATTGTTGTAGGATGTGAGCTGTTCTAAGTAAAGCTGCCTTTTGAAATTGACGGAGGATGAATTTGTCAATGCTGATGGTGTTCAAGTGGTGCTCCAAATGTTCTAAGATTGCACCTAGGACACCTATTACTATTGGTGCCACCTTTGCTTTCTTTTGCCATAGATATTCTACTTCTATTTTGATATCTTCTCCAGTTCTTTCTCTTTTTCTGTTATGTTGTTGTTGTTGTTGTTGTTGTTGTATTTATATTTATTTGCTGCCCATCTCACAGTTAGAATCTAACAAATTCTTCCTGATCTAAAAAGGCAGCTTCTTCTGGTCGATGTAATTAACCTGTGAAACATCACAATACAGTAGAACCTCTGGTCATGAATGCTTCTGACCAAGACCAAATTGGGTTCCGACCAAAAAAAATTCACAAAATTTTTGAATCTAGTCATGAACACATACTTGGGTGGCGATCAAACACAAGCCCTGATCCAGAAATTCCTGAAGATGAAATATTATTAGACAATGAAATCTCCAAAGTTATGGAATGAATTATGGTTATGCCAGAGGTTCTTCTGTAGTTTCTTTTAGCTTTAAAGGGCTCTGGAAATTGTTCTAACCAAGTAGCAATACACAGAGTACAAGCTGAAGAAACTAAGGGAGGAAGGAAACCTGATAAAGGTCAGTAAAAGTTAGAAACTGAAGGGATAGGAAGAAAGAGATAAATCAACATGTAAACAGAAGATGGGGCTAGTCATATTCTATGAAGCAATGTATTTTCATTTTAATACGTGCACCTTTAAATAGTCATGGATGCAAAATATGAAGTAAAAGCACAATTTCTAGGCCTGACTTTAAGATTACGATTGTCTTTGGTTAGCTCCCATTAGACGAGAATGATGGACCAGGTTGATCTTTGGATAAGATTCCCCAGGAGACATTGTCATAATTTTAGGTAGATGGTTGCAAGTAAAATTGAACACAAGGACTAAAATTGAACACAAGTTAAATTGTCCAAGTGAAATGATACATAATGAACAAAATGACTCTGAAAATGCATTCTCTCTTTTATCTATAATTTACAAATCCAGATTCTACTCAGCTGCTTCTGAAATTTAATCAGGCTCGCCTTCAGAAGTTGTGGGTGCTCTATCATGGAGGTTTTTAGAATAGAATAGAATTCTTTATTGGCCAAGTGTGATTGGACACACAAGGAATTTGTCTTGGTGCAAATGCTCTCAGTGTATATAAAAGAAAAGATACATTCGTCAAGAGTCAAGAATCATAAGGCACAACACTTAATAATAGTCATAGGGTACAATAAGCAATCAAATCATACTAGGAAACAGTCAATATAAATTGTAAGGATACAAGCAACAAGTTACAGTCATACAGTCACAAGTGGAAAAAGGGATGGGTGATAAGGACTGATAAGAAGATTAGTAGTGATAGTAGTGCAGACTTTTTAAGTAGTTGGATGGAGTTGAGGGAATTATTTGTTTAGCAGAGTGATGGCATTTAGGAAAAAACTGTCCTTGTGTCTAGTTGTTCTGGTGTCCAGTACTCTATAGCGTTGTTTTGAGGGTAGGAGTTGAAACAGGGATCTGTAAAGGGACGCATCAGGCTTCTGTTTGACCTTGGGAGGGGTGTGTGTAGTGGGCATGGCCAGGGTGGGTCCTCACTGTCTCACTGTCACTTGAGTCGAGGGTTCCTATGATGGCCTGAGTACTCTGCCAGAGAAAACAGGCTCCTGAACTCCGCTTTCAGCTGTGACAGCCTCCTGCAACCCTCTCCCGAGCTCCATTTTAGTTGAGAGAGGCACCATGAGCCAGTCCTCACTGTTTCCACAGCAGCCCCATGGGCCAAATCTAAACACCCCGTGGGCTGGATTTGGCCCCCAGGCCTTGAGTTTGACATCCCTGAATTAAACAAACCATTTATGCATATTTTGTTAATCTTACAACAATACTTCCTCACATGCTAATATGTGTTTTCTCCCACTGATTGCTTCTTTCCAGTTCAGCTTTTAAATAGTGTTAAAGTACCTTTTAAAGAAAATCCACTTCATCTTCTTTTCTAAGAAGTAAAAATAGCAATAGCCACTTAGACTTATATACTGCTTCACAGTGCTTTACAGCCCTCTCTAAGCAGTTTACAGAGTCAGCCTATTGCCCCCAACAATCTGAGTCCTCATTTTACCCACCTCGGAAGGATGGAAGACTGAGTCAACCTTGAGCCTGGTGAGATTTGAACTGCTAAATTGCAGGCAGCCAGCAATCAGCAGAAGTAGCCTGCAGTACTGCACTCTAACCACTGCACCACCCTGGCTCAAAATAGTTGTTGCAGTCCTTTTACCAAGGGAATCTGATTCTTTCTTCATTTAAAGAGAGGACAGAGTGTGGAATCCTGTTATATGCATTAAAGGAACTGTCCAAAATTCACAGAGACCAAATAGTACAGTCTGAGAATTTAAATTCACTATGGTTTAGTCTAATAGAGTACTGTCTTAAATACAAGCAAACATTGTAAGAGCCCTGGTATAGTACATAGCCAAATTTGGATTATCTCAGGAAAGATAAGCAGGATTGAATCTATCTAGTATTTGGATAGAAGACAGTCAAAAAATATTAGGATGGCAAATTGTACTGATACAACTTATACTGAAAAGTAAAAATCTTAGAGGGTAATAGCAAAAGCACTTAGATTTATATACTGCTTCATAGTGCTTTACAGCCCTCTCTAAGCAGTTCACAGAATTATAGCAAATATTTTCACACAGTTTCCAAGAAAACTTCAAGGGAGTACATCAGACTTCTCACAAGTCACTGCAATAAATCTCAGCACTTTAGAAATGAAAGCTATTTAGCAGAATCTTTGTTGGCTCAATGATGCAGAGAAATGTTGCTTTAATGCAGAAAAGCAAAAAAAAAAATCAAATATATGCACAGAAATCAAGTTGTGTGTGCATGTATGTATCAATCCCAAGGTTTAAAGTGTAAGGCTTTTCCCTCCCACCCTTTCACGTCAATGAATTTTTGGCTCCATCTTTCCCAGTCTGGTGGCTGACAGATGCTCAGACATGATCATCTGATCATTGATTCCTATCTCATCAATCTCAGTCCTTATAACATGGTCACAAAGTCAACAGCAATCAAGGTTGACTCAAAAGAAATATTTCCATTGTAAGTAAGTTGTGTAGAGAACAGCAGGCAGAAGTAGAGGGCAGAGTTAAATGGGCTATCAGTTCAGAGCCATTACGTTGCCACAAAGCCCTCTTGAATTCCTTGGTGCCAATTCCTTGATCTGGTGCCAATTTAATATTGAACTTTATTTAACTAGATTTTTGTGTATAGGCTTGGTCAATAAATCCTTTTTGAATTGCAACTTGATGTATAGTCTTGATCCTTTGTGCCTGACAGTTATTGTTATGGTCATGTGTAGCCAAGTCATTTGTTTTTACTCCATATAACTTCTTAGTAAATTGTTCCAGTAAGAGACGTGCTATGTTAAGGGAATAAATACATTATCATAAAATGGAGTATTTTGTATTCTATTGATAGAACAAATCCAAAAGAGTTTCTCCAATCCACCAAACACGGACCCATAATAGATAAATATATGGAAAGTAAGAGAAATGTACACCCCATCACAATTTTGAAATGATAATAATTCATATCTGCCCAATATGTTACAGAATATAGATCAATTTTGCATACCAGAACCCAGTTAGCAATTTTGTTTTGTCATGCAATTGGTGCTATGTTAAACAAAAATGAATCTTATGAAAATACTGTGAAAATGTACAATGGGGAAAATATGCACAAAACCACATAATTTGGTAATAGACATAAGCATTAATGTGAATTAATTCAGATTTTGCTCTGTTTTAATGTCAAATAGGCTGACCATCATGGCGAGGCATTCACTAAATGAAATACCCCACCTGTACACTGAACATTATAAATGACACGTTTTGGTTCATGGTAGCTGAAAATAAATAAAACTGACATAAATTGATGGATTCAATTCAATCAATTCTATAATTACTGTACTAATTATTATTATTATTTTTTAAAAAATGTTCTTATTAGCTCGATACCCGTGTTTTGCTATGAAACTATATGGTCAAGCTTAGTTTTTCGGGAGGAAAATAAGGGGAAAATTATGCCTCTGCCTACTAGCATCCATCAGTATTCATCTGGCTAACTGTCAGTATATGAGAGAGTTGAGGGTTGTTTGGAAACTGAAACAGTATTTGCTGTGTGAGGAAAGAGGCGTAGGTTAGTTCAATTGTTCTGCACCAAAGCTGGTTGCTTCTGTGAAACTAAAACTGAAACTCTTCTCCTCTGCTTGTGTTTTGCATTTGGAACAGATTTCTTTTCAGGTGGGGAGGGGGAGGAGAACTGCTTAGCATCAGAGCGTATTAATAATAATATATGAAATAATAATGCTCTGATGGTCATTTTGAAAAATCCTTTCTTAATGAGCACCTAGAAGCCAAGAGGAACATACGTGCCATATTTCAAGTTTGTAGGCTTTACGGTTCTGGAGATTTTGTGATGATTTATTTATTTATTTTATGCATGTATTTGGTTTGTCAATTGCTTACAAGATAATAGGTATAAGTAAAAACATAGTTATGAATACATGGTTACATATAAGAAAAAAATATAAGAAAAATAAAAAATGATGCATGAGTGGTATTTCTTTATATATATATATATATGCGAAGCCTGATGATGGCAGATGAGATTCTGCTGAAATGTTGCTACAACTTTAAAAGCACAACTATAATGATGTGGGAAAATACCCAAACAAAGCTGAATACCATACATGTAAGTACCCGCAAAAACTTAAGAAAACATATATATATATATATATATATATATATTCCTTAGATCAGTGTTTGCCAACCTCAGCAACTTTTGAAATATGTGGACCTCAACTCCAGGTATACTGGCTGAGTATACCTGGAGTTGAGGTCCACATACTTCAAAACTTCCACATACCTCTTCTGAGAGTTGAAGAGTCTACATATCTTGAAGTAGTTGAGGTTGAAAAACACTGTCCTAGATGAAATCCTACAGAGAAAATGGTAATTTCAATATTTAAAAAATTAAGATTTTATAGAAACTTTCCAAAAATATTTCTTCTTTCAAATGTCCCAAAGATACTTTTTAAAGGGGCAAGTGGACTTTCTTTGCTTTTCCTTTAAGATGTTTCAGTTTTCATCCAAGCAGCTTCTTCAGTTCTGACTGAATAGTGGGGAGGGGGGGAATGGAAAGAATTATGTTCCTTGTAGTCAGTCATCTGGTCATTAGCATTCTCTCTCAGAGTCATTGAGGCTACTTGCAGCTTTATCTGTGCACTCAGGGTCACCTGACTAGTGCAAATGAATGTGGAACCCTTCTTGGAACTGCTGAAAGCATTGTATTGTTAAACAGGAGACAGATGGTGTCATATCCTTTCTCCTTTGTTGAGAGAGGGCTGTTCAATTTTAATGCAGATGTGTGCTCTTTCAAACCTTTCCATTGTCTACCATGCAATCAAAACTGAAGAAGCTTCTTGGATGAGAAGCGAAACATCTTCAAGGAAAAACAAAGACAGTCCAGTTGCCTCTTGAAAAAGCACCTTTGGGGCAACCATGACCTGGATGACTAAGAATTTCCATAGACACTCCTTTCAAACGATTGTCTTCTTTCTCCCTCCCATCCACCACAGTCAAAGAGGCTCCAAGAAAGTTGTGTCTTCCTGGTTCACTCAGTATTTTGAAAGAAAAACCACAAATACAGTTGCAAGGGGCACTTGCTCCCTTCTGCATAGAAAAAGGTAGCCCAGCTAGTGAACTAGTTGGTGGGAGAAAGAATGCAGCAAGTAGATTTCTAAAACCACAATCCGGGAAATATTAACTTCAAGAAAGTTACCCACTTATTAATGCTAACCTGTAATTCAATTTTCTAAGATTCCAGGGAAAAATTAAGGGAGAAAAGACTTTCAGTGAATGTTTGAAAAAGCTCCCTCTATAGTGAAGCAGTTCTTAGTCATTCCAAGCACTTTCTGTTCCCCACTGTGCTGTTACATTTCTGCAAAATGACTTCTGGACTAAATTCATGGGGGTCTAACAAATTGGAAGCTAACTCTGTTGGAAATAGAAAACATAATAGATCTTCTCTTGCATTCCCAAAGTCCATTCATCCAGAGTGAAAGCTTCCAGATCTACGCTGTAAGATTCTAGATTACAATCTGACAGAAGTCAAGAATTCAAATTCAAAATCTGTATTTTGGCCATTAGAATATAACAAGTCTAGAAATATTGCAGTTCTGCTTAGTCAATTCACCTAGGCACAACGATCGGTGAACTTCAAAGTTGTTTCTCATGCTATGTATCTAACAGGAGCCTTCTGTTGCTTGGCCTGCGTCTGCTGCCAATCAGCCAGGACAGGCATCTTTAAATAAAGACATTTTTGTGGGAGACTGTCTCAACAAAACTAGGACATCTGGTTATCTTAGCAGACAATGAAGAAGAGAAGAGGAAAAAGAAATCAATAGCTGATTCAATATCACTCCTGGGATCTGTCAGAAATCATATCCAAGCTGGCTGCTTTAACTCAGATGCCATCAGGGGTTGTAAGAAACTTCTGTATAGCCCTTTTGCTTTTTGTTAATCTCCAACAGAGACTCATCCAAAGAACTTCCTTCACAAGACAAGCCCCCCAAATTACTAGTCTTGTCTATGATGAGATTGATCAGAAGGAATGGCAATCTTTCACTAAAGGAATGGCAGTCTGAGAAAGGAAAGGACAATACAGATAGTCCTTGATGGACAACTGCAATCGGGACCAGAATTTTCAGGGTTAAGTGATTTGTGTGGCCATTAAGTGAATCTGGCTTTTCCCATTGCTTGTCTGATGCTGGCTGGGAAGGTTGCAAAAGGTGATCACATGGCCCTGGGGTGCTTCAACTTTCCTAAATATATGTCAGATGCCAAGCATCCAAATCTGGATCACATGACCATAGGGATGCTGTAATGGTCATAAGTGCAAGGAATGGTCATAAATCCGCCCCCCCTTTTTAGAGATGTTGTAAGTTTGAATAGACAAAAGTGCGTAGAGTGAAGGCTATGGTTTTCTCAGTTGCAATGTATGGCTGTGAAAGTTGGACCATAAGAAAGGCTGAGCGCCAAAGAATTGAGGCCTTTGAACTCTAGTGCTGGAGAGTCCTTTGGACTGCAAGGCGATCCAACCATCAGTCCTGGGGGAAATCAACCCTGACATATCTTTAGAAGGCCAGATCTTGAATATGAAACTTTGGCCACCTAATGACAAGGAAGGACTCTCTGGAGAAGAGCCTAATGCTGGGAACGATTGAGGGCAAAAGAAGAAGGGGAGGACAGAGAATGGGGTGGCTGGATAGAGTCACTGAAGCACTTGGCATGAGCTTAAATGGATTCCGGAGGATAGTAGAGGACAGGAAGGCCTGGAGGAAAATTGTCCATGGGGTCGCGATGGGTTAGACAGGACTACGCAGCTAACAACAAAAAGTTTGAATAGTCATTAAAAGATTGGTTGTAAATCTGAGGATTATCTGCATTGAGGAAACATTGATGACAAAGGTATGTGTTGGGGGTAAAGGTACAATAATAGATATGTTGAAGAAAATGTTTACGAAAGCATATAATACAGGTAGTCCTCAACTTGCAACTACAATTGAGCCCAAGATTTATGTTGTGAAGTGAGAAATTTGTTAAGTGGGTCTTGCCCCATTTTACGAGTTTTCTTGACACATTTGTTAAGTGAATTACTGCAGTTCTTACATTAGTAACCCAGTTGTTAAGTGAATCTGGATTTATCATTGACTTTGCTTGTCAGAAGGGGATCATGTGACCCAGGACACTGCAACTGTCATAAATGTGAGTCAATTGTCAAGCATACGTATGGAAATCATGTGACCATGGGAATGCTGCAACAGTTATAAGTGTGAAAAAATGGTCATAAATGACTTTTTTCCTTGTCGTTTTAACTTTGAACAGTCACTTAAGTTGAACTGTTGTAAGTCAAGGACTTGCCAAAATCAAATTGATGTCAAAATAGGACATTTTTTGTCCATATTAGATACCTGAAGATAGGATCAAGAAGTGGCACAGACAAACAAAACAGAAAGTGATGTCATTTATCTAGCCTTTGCAGTTGCATTGATTCCTGCAATCAATGCAACTGCAATATTTACTTTCTCTTCTTCTCTGTCTATAATTCCAGGTCACTGAAGTCCTTTTCATCTACACTTCTAGGGGGGAAAAAACGTTGTTCAATTCTTCTACTGGCTAAAGTATCAGCCATATGCAGATAAATTGTTTCAAAGATGCACTGCAGGAAATATACTGCGCAAACCGATTAGGTGCATCCCAGTGCATCCTCTCTTATCAATCAGTTTTAATAGCAACCTACTGTTCCTCTTACATTTAAATGATCTTGAGCAGAGGTATCAAACTCACTTTCATTGAGGGCCACATTGGGGTGGGCAGGTTGTGTGGCTAATGGTAGGTGTGGCCAACTGTGTAGGCATGGTCAGCTTGACACCACTCACTGGGTGTGGCTGACTGGGTGGGTGTGGCCAGCTTGATGCCACTCCCCAAACTGCTGGCGTGTTTCCTCCTAGCATTGGGTAGACCAGGATGAAGCCTCGCTGGCCTGATGTTTTCTCTTTGCATTGGGTAGATTGCAGACGACCCCTTACATTTTCCAGGACAGCCCCGCAGGCTGGATCCAACCACATTGCGGGCCGGATCAGGCCCGTGGGCCTTGTGTTTGATACCTTTGATCTTGAGGTTCTGTGGTTTCCAGTCAAATCAAATTGTCCAATTCCAGTTATTTCTTATTCAAAACTTATTTGTATGCTGCAAAGAACAGTAACTCAATCTCTTTTACAAAAAGAAGACAATTCACCATGTGTTAATGAAGAGCAATGCATGAAATGATGATAAATCATGGTTATGTTTCCAAGAAACCTGAGCAGAATTATCTTTCATATATGAAACCCAGTGGGGGAATCCAGCCTTTCAAGAGATAAGACACTAAACGCATAGGAGGAAAGAGAGGCCATTGAAAGAAGCCACATAGTCATGCATTTGTGTTTTTAAGTTTGAACAAGAGATTGAAAAATCAAAGAATAAGCCTGTTACTTTCAGACTTTGTTTATATTTTCAAAGACATTTACTTGACGATAAGAAAAATAGAAGCTGACCTCTAGAACTCTCAATTTGATATAGCAAGGGAATTCTTAGTTCTTAAGACTGGTATCTCCTATGTACAACCTCTAGTCTTTTAGCATTCAATACCGTATCATTCAAACATGATAAAGCTATATGCATAAACATGTGAAACAGACCAAATGCGCAACTAGTTCATGTTCTTCTGTCAGGTACAAAGTATCAGGATTTGTAAGGTTGCAGCATAGATGATTTATTCAAGCTTATAGAAAGACTCTGGTCAACTAAAATTCAACATTAAATTGGTGCCAGATAAGGGTCAATGGAATTTGGGAAGGGTTGGACTTGGAGCATGTATGGGAAGGCAAGGACTTTAAACTGATGATGTGCTTAACTCCACCACCACCCCAGCTCTGCCTGTTCTTCCCCAACATTCCATTCCAATAACTTGGCACAACTCATTATACTAAAGCTATCCCATGATAGCATCATTGCCACTTCAGGATCTAATAGGAATAATATAAATGATTATGGCCTAAATTAATTAATCTATAATCTCTGAAATGAACTACTATTTTTACCTGAACAAAAGAATCCATCAACATCTGATGGAAGCTTATTTAATTCATTAATTCAGGTCCAACAGAGTAGTATGGAGAACTAAAAAAAATAACTGTATTGACCAGAAATTAGGTCCCAAAATACTAATTAGCTAGGAGATGCAGTGCAGGTAAGGGGGTGGCAGGTGGTGAATGTACACACATGTGTAGGGGCTGGGGGGCACTCACATCACCTTCTGGGTGCTGGCACGTGAGCTCAAGCGCACACACAATTTTTGGCACAGGAGCCCAAAAAGATTAGCCACCACTGATCTAAGGTAATGACCATTCATATATCCTATGGAAGCAATTCTATAATTCAGCTATACACTATACCAATGAGTAAGATAAGATAAGGCTATCAAAAAGAATGTTTTTTTTTTACTAAAAATAATATTTTAAAAGAATTACTGAAGATATTAAGAAATACATTTGAACATCTGGTTTGCCTAAGGAAGAACTCACCATCTATTTTTTTTTTAAAAATGTGCTTCATTCTAAAATAAATAGAATAGCATTCATCATTGTTTTCCAATGTTCAATTTCACATGATTCAGTGAGTTAACTATAAAATTAACAGATAGAAAGGACAAGTTAACCTTCAATCACCTTCACAACTGCCACTCTTCTGTCTTCAAAGCTTGCTTATTGACCCTTGATCAATTATAAATCTGTCATGCGAGCTCAGTTGATTAACATCATATAAATAGCTCCATTTGGGAAGCACAGTATTGGGCACAGAGGGGAGGAAAAAAAGCAACTACTAGTAAACTTGTGCCAATATGCACATCTGCCAAGAAATCAACATTTTTACAGTTAACCATTATAGTGAACTGAATTTTTTTTTTAAAAAAAAAATCTATATAAGTCACATACGTTAGTTCAGGGAGGTCAAACTTGATTTCATTGAGGGCTGCATCAGGGCTGTGTTTGACCTCAGTGGGACAGGGGAGGAATATCCATGTGGGCGTGGCCAGGGTGAGCATGGCCACCTCGATGTCCCTCATGTCTAAGGCACTTGTGGTGGCCCGAACACCCTCCCCAAACTCCATTTTTGGCTGGGATGGTCTGCAGCATTCTGCCAGCAAAAACCCATAACCCTAATCCATTCTCGCCGGCAGAGGCACTGCGGGATGGTCTTTCACTGTTTTCAGGGTTGCCCTGAAGGCCAGTTCTAAACACCTCGCAGGCCAACTCTGATTCCCAAGCCGTGAGTTTGACACCCATGCACCAGTTGGAGAACCAGTTTGGTGTAGTGATTAAGGCATCAGGCTAGGAACTGTGGGACTGTGAATTCTAGTCCTGCCTTAAGCACAAAGCCAGCCGGGTAACCTTGGGCCAGTCAATTTTTATCATTCCTAAAAGAGAAGCAATGACAAACCTTGCCAGAGACCTGCCCAGGCAATCACCAGAAGTCAAGACTCACTTAAAGGCACCAAAAATATGCTAGTTATATTTTTTAAAGCCTTCTCTTTCTTCCCCTCTCCCAGTTCAAAACTTCAAAACTTTTATTAGATATGTCTTATTGGCATACATCCACTATACTCTCAGTCCTGGTGAGTCACAACAAACAAAGACAGATATATCATGCTATTCCTTTCCTCAATTATACAATGTACAGAAGAGGAGGAACAAATAATAAGACAAAAAAGGGCAAGTAATATTTAAAAAATTGATATAGCTGAACCTAGTTTACATTATACATTTCAATATCTTTCCATCCTTGAAAACCATCCTTGTCTCTACCACATCCATACGCTACTTCATATTTTGTCTTTGAAACTGTTGTTCTTGAAATTTTTCACCATCTTTCCACATTCAGAAGTATCAATTAAGAGTTTTTGATAATGTTTGTAATGTACTGTATAAAACTTGGGTGTCAAATCACGTCAGCACGGCAGTGTCACATGACATATTGGGACTTTTTTCCCATTCGCTAAACTGGGTGTGGGTGTGGCCAGTGTGTGACACATCCGGCCCTCAAGCCGGGAGTTTGACAGCCCTGATATAAAAGCTTTTACAATGACTAGCCTTAGTCATAACTAAACTATATGCAGTACTTCCTGACAAAGGCAATACCAGTAAGTTTAGGTTCATTTTAGCTAAATTTGGTTTTACACCAAGCATACACATTCTATTATACTGAACCTGAGATCTTTAATGAGAGACAAATTTGCAAGCCAACATTGATATTGTGTCTCACATCCTACCAACCTGGAGATACATGCATTGTATTGACATGCATACTTATTTTTTTAAGAAGCATTTGTTTTTTATGAAAAACGCAACCCAAACTGACCATCTGACAACTGTGAAAGCAAACAAGACTGTGCAACAGCAACATCACCAATTAGACTAGTCAACATTAATTCAAAGGGAAGTGATCAACTTTCCGTGCTTTAGAATTTCATCACTTTAATGTCAAGTCTTTGTGGGAAAGGCCATCTTTCCACTGTAGCCTGATGATGAATCACATCAATGGATGTGCTCATTTCACAGGGAAAAAAAAATATTCGCTTTGATTCAGTCATAAGGTAGGCACACAGTTCTGTTGTTCCGGGAGTTCAAAGAGAGCATACTTGTCAAAGCTTGTGTTAATCATTTTCTGCAGAAATGGTGGAAAATGGAAGGCCAAAAGAGATGACAGTTGTGGAAAGCAATCACAATCAGGGAAATAGTGAGACAGTTGCTCTTCCAGAAATGAGAGTGACACTTTTTTATGAATAGAGGCAAGACAAGAAAGACTGAAAGTGTGTGTGGCTTAAAAGTGATAAAGAGAGAGAGCTTAAATTTGAACCAAATCAATTCTCTTTCCTTGATTTAAAGCCAGAGGGTGTTTGAAACTAAGGACAGCCATTTTCTCATTAAAGAGTTCAAAAGTAATGTATTTTTTTTTGACATTACTTATTTGCTGCATTTCTCCTTCCTATTGCAAGTGCCCAAGCTAGCATATATAGTACTCCTGTTTTATAGACACCATTTCATCCTAACAACTCTGCTAGTAGATTACTCTGAGAAGAAGTGCTTGTGTTCACACCTTATGAACCTGTGCTATGGTCAACTATGCAGGCTTTGTTCACTTCATTGTTAAACGCAAGTTGACTGTGGGACACAACCAGTGAATGACTAATCCAAAGTCACCCTGTGAACTTCACAGTTGAGTTGAGATATGAAACTGATCTTCTTGGTCCTAGTCCATAAGTCTATCCTATTACATCACATTTGACTCATTCCCTTTTACTAAATGCATTGCAATCAGTATTAATTTGGCCAACAGCCTTACTACCTAAACATTAGCAGTTCCTTAAGCCAAAATGCTGTCTGACTTCCCATCACTTTATTCTTAGAATTATTAATCCATTCAGAAGAATGGTGAGTCAGTACCTGTTGCTTAGCAGAGTGGGAGAGAGAGAGAGAGACAGAGACAGAGAGAGACAGAGACAGAGACAGACACACAGAGAGACACGCAGACAGACAGAGAGAGAGAGACAAAGAGAGACAGAGAGACAGAGACACACAGAGAGAGAGACACAGAGAGAAACACACACAGAGAGAGAGACACACACAGAGAGGAATACAGAGAGACACAGAGAGAGACACACACACACACAGAGAGAGAGAGAGACAGACAGACAGACAGAGACAAAGAGAGAGACAGAGACATGCAGACACAGAGAGAGAGAGAAACAGAAAGAGAGAAACAGAGAGAGAAAGAGAGAGACAGAGAGAGACAGACAGACACACACACACAGAGAGAGAGAGAGACAGACAGAGAAAGAGACAGAGACAGAAAAGGCTTGTGACCTACAGGCAAATAATAACCATAGATGGGTAGTATTTTCTATTTCCTTAATAGCTGAATCAAGATCTCATGAAGTACAAACAGCAATCCCGCTCCAAGGGTCCTTTTTTAGCACACGTTTTGAGCAGCACATACTATCAAACACCAGGAATAAAGCATCGCGGTGGACTTGCTCGTCTTTAGCTCCTTCCATGTTTACAACCGTAATATGTAGATCTACTTTAAAAATCATAAGGAGAGTCTGAACTCTGAACAGTATGTATTTTCTCTTTATTCAAGATGCCCGAGGTGGTAAGAACAAGAGAAAGAAAATACTTTCTGAAAACCAAATTAGGAAAAGCAGAGGGGTTGCAGGAACCATTTGAACAGCTTGCACAGGTTTTACCCACCGACAATGCCGATAACACATTTGGAATACCAAACTGCCAATGTGAACAATCCCAGTGTTTTTCAGTGCTGTTTACAAAGCAAGAGGGCAGCTTCCTCTTTTGTGGTGTTGACAGGATCCTGTGAGCCGACTATTTTTTAAACCAGTGGCACCCTACTCAACACAAAGAGCCAATTAATTTTGTCTTAAGAAGAGTTGGCAGACATGGCAAAACACAAAAATATTTTTATTTTATTTTTTTTAAAAAAACCCAGCACTTTCTCTTTTTAATAACTAGGATCCTTTTTCCCTATTGCTTCCAGCGGCTTTAAGACCTTGCTTCCTATAATGGTGCTAAAATGATGGCATTATCTCCCTCAACCTTTCTCCACGACAGCTATTCGCATTTCTTCCTAGCAACTTTGATATACAGGCATGATGCTCAAAGTAACAATAAATGAGCAGGTGCAAAGTGCTTCAAAAGGTCTGTTCTCTATATTTTCTGAAATACGAGTCTGATCAAATGTTCCTGGAGAGGTCTTAGACACTATCCTCTTGTCTTTCTCCCTTTTTGGGAGCGGGCTGGTGGTAATTAATGTGGAATATAAAGCAGTCTAAAGTTAGGCACATTTTAATTCCATGATGTCTGTGTAAAAGTTCAGATCTCTGCTACAAACCCTTAGCTTCCTGCAGCCTGTCATTTGAGAGACACGGAAGACAGAAACATTTTAAAAAGGAAATGCCAGGAAGGAAATGTGTATTTTTAAATCTGGTTTTGGCTACGTCTCGTGCATCGTTTACTACAGCCCCGTCCACCCCCAATGCAGGAATATAACTTTTGACAGAAAAAGAAAAAGCTTTAATCATGCCTAGTCAAATATACATTTTGATATATGGCAGTGTGTGTGTGTGTGTGTGCGCGCTCACACACGCGCATACACAGAGAAAGGACATTATTACATAATTATATATAGTGATGCTTGTTGCATATGGAAAGTACTGTGTGACATCATGGGGATAGATGGTAAATGCAATTTATACAAGTTTGGGGATAATTTTACTTCTGTAAATGGATACATACAGACAGTTCAGATTGTAGTGGTTAAAGTTACCAAGCCAAAAACTGAGAGAGTGAGAGACCACAAATTCTACTCTTTTCTTAGGTGTGTAGCCATCTGGGAGAGGTTTTCTTTTAAGGACTCAACTCTATGAAGAAGGCAACCTGAAAATGATGCCAAGAAAACTGTATAGATTGGTTCATTTGGTCACCAGGAAAAAAGACTCATTCAAAATTACACACACACACACACACACACACACACATACACACACGGACAGAGGCAAAAGGAACAGTCTTTGGGGAATGTAGAATGGCCCACATTACACCTCTACTATGTGAACTTCAATGGCTACCAGCGAAGTGCAGTTCACAGTTGGATATGACCTTTAAAACCCTTAATGACATAGATCCGGGCAACCTGATGAACCATCACATCTCACTAGGACAAGCCCATCCTACTCATTCCAGCAGAGAAGACCTACTACAGATCTTGACGGTCGAACAACTCTTGACTATCGGGATCCAGAAGAGCCTTCTCTGCTGCTCCACTCTTTGGAATATGCTATCCTCTAGGCTAGCACAGGGGTGTCAAATTCATTTTCATTAAGGGCCACCGCAGGGTTGTGTTTGACCTTGGTGCCAGGGTGGGCATGGCTAACTTGATGTCACTCCTGTCAGGGGCACCTGTGGCGGCCTGAGCATTCTGCTAGCAAAAAATGGCTCTAGTTTTTAGCCGCGAGGGCCTCCTGCAGACCTCTGCCAGTGAAAATGGAGATTGAGTGGGCTGCACGTTGCCCCCCCACCTCCATTTTCGCCGGCAGAGGCACCACAGGCTGGTCCTTTGCTGTTTCCAGGGTAGCCCCACAGACACTCCTACTTTAGTGTAAGTTCTGTCCTCACTCTCCTGTCCTTCCACAGGAGCCTGAATACCTGGCTGGGCCAGTTGGCCTAGGGATCAAATTCCATGCTGGAGATGGCTGCTGAATTGGTGGCAGATTCCACCTCCCCCTTTGCTCTCTCCTCTCCACCTTATCATATTGATGTATTCTTGTTTGTTTTCTTTTTTCATTATTTTATCATTCTATTACTTTACTTCTGTTTTATTTACGTTCTTTTCACTTCTTCCTTTTTGTTGTTGTAAGCCACCTACAGTAGCCCTGTGGTGAGATAGGTGACAAATACATTAAACAAACAAACAATTAGTTCAATTCAGCATAGGCTGCTGTAGCTGCTTGGCAGCATAATATGCAATCATAGCTTTGAAAACCATTTCACGTAGTATTTAAGTTGAGTCCTTACTGATCATGGTGAATGTAATATATAATGAATGAATACATGAAAGGAATATTCCACCATAACTGGGCATCAAGATAACATTCCTGTATCTGATGTGTCCTTGGTGCATTTTGACCTTGCTTGTTTTCTTGCAGATGTTTTATTACCCCAATTGGTTCCCTAGTTTGGTTAATGAAACGCCTACAAGAAAACAAGCGAAGTCAGAGACCACCAAGGACCCCTGAGCTACAACTATTCTCCTTCATTATTTCCTGTATCTATCTGAAATCTTGGGCTCATTGCTGGCTCTGCTTCTTTATACACATGCTTTTGTATGCGCATCACCAATAATCTAATTTTCATGCATTGCCACTGCTAAGGTGAAGCAATCATCAGTGTCTGAGTCCAACCTCTCATTCTGTGCAATCTTGGAACATACTCAGTAGCTCACATAATTAAATAAAAGGATGATCAAAACTGGTTATGAGTCATTTAAATGTGACCTAACCACACATCTCTTCCCGTTTGAAATCGCAAGTGTTATTTAATGAAGAAAGCAAAGCGAACTCTTCCATATCATAAGCCCAATTGCTTTATATTACAATGGATTGCAAAGTTCTAACCCTGTTTTTTTTTTACCATGAATATTAGAAAAAATGTACCAGCACTGAGGAATTCATACTACTGTATATGCAGTTTTCACGTTAAAATGGAAAATAAGAGCTCACCAAATGCCCGCTATCTGGACAATATAATAATTGCAATTTTGATGCTCAATGGGGAGAATGGGATAACTCACTGTGGCCAACCTGCCATGGCCAATTCACCACCAACAAATTGCCATATTGGTCCATTTGCCACAGCCAATTCACCACATGACAACTCACCTTGGGACAATTCAATATAATTATTTAAAATAATTAAGTACTTATTTTACTTTTTGTTATTCACATTTCATTTTATCCCTCCTTTGGCATCCTTTCTTTAATGATTGTATTCTACCATTTCTTTGATATTAGGGCAGAAGTGTCCCATGGCGAGTTGGCTGCAGTGAGTTGGCCATGGTAAGTTGTCCTAGATCCCTCTATAGAGCATTGTCAAGTTCCATAGGTCACCAAGATGGCATTACTTATTTTGCACACTGGTATTGGTTTATCTGTACTGTCTGAAACAGTGAATTTAAGTTCAGCTTGACTTTAAAATAGCAAACCATTCTTGCTTATTCCTTCAAATCAATAAAAATTATTTTCCACTTGCCCTGGCCATCAAGGTTCTGAATCCAGATGTTCTGGGACTCCAACTGATTCAATGCTATGACTGGATAAACCGTTTCATAGGGTGCTTTGCAAAGGCCATCAGCATGAGTGAAGTGTTCTCCCTGATGTGTTGATGCAGCTGTGTCCTCATGTAATACAAGCACATTAGGTGATCTGAATGGCTCTATGCATTCACAGACTTTTCACAGCTGGAAAAGTGAAATGGTTGTTTACACAATGCAAAGATGACTTGGAAAGTCTTCAAAACAGTAAAATCAAGCCTTCCAGATCAGGCAATTGTTTCAGTCCTTCCAGAAAGGATGCTTGACATTCTGAACTGAACAATTATATTCTATATTTTTTGAGGCACACATCAGAATGGTTCATTATTACACACTTCATTGATATTTCAAGAAAGGTAAATTATTTTAACAAGCAGGATAATTGTGGGGAATAAGCAAAATTGTGTGTGGGTCTTTATATGGTCTTTATATGGTCTTTATATTTTATTCCATTCCAGATCATACAGAGAAATATGGCCTTGAGATTACATTAGTTCTCTTCCTTGAAAAAGAATACTTCTTATTCAATAACTAAGATAATTAATCTCACTAATCACTCACATCCCAATATCAAATTGCAAACTACTTTGCATTATTCATTCAGAGATTTTCGTGTATATACTGTGTTTCCCCCCCAAAATAAGAGATTTTCGTGTATATACTGTGTTTCCCCCCCAAAATAAGACCCTGTATTATATTTTTTGGCCACCCAAAAAGGCACCAAGTCTTATTTTCAGGGGGATGTCATCTACTGACTCACTTCACTTGCGTGCATGGCCCCGGCCTCCTTTTCACTTTCAGAGGCCTTCAGGAACTTCTTCTGAAGCCAGATCAATCCGGAACTCCAGATCAATCCGGAGCTCTATTATCATCCATGACAAAGACATTTAATTTTCCAGGTTCAGATATAAAGTGTACGGTAACACTAATACAGTAATAATCCCTGCTCCAGCAATCCTATGTCAGTTATAATATATCTGTTAAGAGTTAATTTGCAATTAACAGTGTAGCAATAAGACAACACTCAAGGACTGAAGACTCTATAGAATTCTTCTATCTTTATTGCTTTCTAGAAGGCTGTCATAATCTTCCTTTATCCAAAGGAAGGCTATTGATAATATTAGTGCTGGGAAAAATCCCATTGCATGGCTCTACCTTTCATATTTCACATAAATGTGGAGTTACCAGAAGCTTCTCTCATGAGGTATGTTTTGAACAGATCTATTTGGACTGAAAGTAGACATAAAGGTAGAAGAAAGTACTATAAACTTTAAACTATATGACCTTCCTTCACATAATATTGCCAAGAAGACCAACTGTAATAATCTATTACACCATTGCTGCTCTCCTGCTTAGCAAAAGTTATCTTCTCACTGAATGAAGAGGAGTGTCATTATTCATTACATTTGTCAAATTTTTGAAGGGGCACTTCACTTTGATAGGAGCTTTGATGAAACACCCTTATAAAGCAGTGCTAAAGAAGAACTGGCTGGCCTGGTTCATTTCAGGCCAATAAGAATAGTTTCTATTCTTATTCTCTTCTACAGCAGCACAAAAAAGTCCTTATCCATCTGAGATGGTCAAATGATAATGACTTGGCCCTACCTAAAGAGAAACATGTTGGGTTGCCTCTACAAGGTGAAACAGTCCATTGGAGTAAACCCAGAGGGATCCATACAATATTCCAATTCAAATGTGCTAAAATGCTTCCCAGGTTAGCTAACTAGAGCAATTCCTGAAAATAATGTCAGAGAATCCTTTGAGGATATTGAAGACAAAAGAGGGAGATACCAAACATGCACATTTACTGTGTGTTTCTTACATAAAACTCATAAGACATAAAATGCATAATACAATGACAGATGCAGTTAATGTGCACAGATGTCTTGATATTAGCTAAGAATTTAACATGAGCTAAGTCATCTGAATAGACCTGGGAAGGTCATGAAACATATTCAAGATAAATAGTTTTATGTAAACTGGTATTAGGTGTTTTTTAAGGTCATTTGCATCAGATATTATTGCTAACGTAATGTATATACTGTATAGTTATACATTTATTATTAAGCTAAAATAACAAATAATTAATTGAATAATTTCATTGAGGTACTATGTTGGAACTAGGTCCCATTTATTCCCCTTACAGTTAATATCAGGTGCTTTGCAATTCCATTTTTCTATAGAAATGATTATATTTAAGCTGTTGAAAATTGTATTTTTTAAGATTATTCAGTGTTTCCAATTCAACCACCCATCCCTCCCAAAAATATATTAGTAGGGTGTAGTGAGATGAACATATAAGCCTACTAAAATTCTTGATTGCACTGGCTCCCTTTCCCAAATAGCAAAAGCACATAGACTTACTGTATATACCGCTTCATAGTGCTTTACTGCACTCTCTAAGTGATTTACAGTGTGAGCCTATTGCCCAACAATCCAGGCCCTCATTTTATTGACCTCAGAAGGATGGAAGGCTGAGTCAACATTGAGCCCCATCAGAATCAAACTCCTGGTAATGGGCAGAATTAGCTTGCAATACTGCCTGGGTTCGAGACCTGAGCTCCGTGCAACAGGTTGAGCTTCCATTCCTTACCCCAGCTCCTACCCACCTAGCAGTTTGAAAGCATGCAAATAGCAATAGTCAACCATGAGTCCAGTGAGATTTGAACTGCCAAATTGCAGGCAGCTGGTAGGCAGCAGAAGTAGTCTGCAGTTCTGCAGTCTAACCACTGTGCCACCGTGGCTCATGCGAATAGATAAACAGGTATCATTTCAATGGGAAAGTAACACCGTTCCATGCACCTTTAACGCATAATCATACTGGCCACATGACTGTGGAAATTGTCTTTGGACAACACTGGCTCTGTCGGTCAAGAAACATTTGAGCACTGTGCCCTAAAGTTGGACCTTACTGCATTCTAACCACTACACTACCACAGCTCCTACTGTAATAGGAGCCACCCAGGGGTGGGATCCAACAGGGTTCACTACCAGTTCAGTCATTTACGAGGTTTGGTGATTTACGATGTACTTCCCTGAAGCTGCCAGTGCGTGCCTGTAAATGGTCATCAGCATGTTGCCGTGCAGAGAAGCAGCCTTTCAAAAAGCCCCCTTTTCCTGCTTTTTTAACTGCAGCTATGCCTCCCATGGCAGCTGAAGTTGAAAAAATCAGGAAATAAAGGTCATTTAAGAGCCACGGGTGGGATGGTGGGCAAAAACATCACATAGAACCGGTTCTATGTCTGCTGCTCTTCAGAGCTACCGGTTCTACAGAGGTGGACAGAACTGGTAGAAACCCACCCCTGGAGCCACCAAAATAATGTGGTGGCTTCTAGAAAGGACATACTGTAGCTGTTTTATAGAACTGAGAACTAGTTCTGTTTCTGTCCTTAAATGTTTCAAAGAATCTTTTTCTAATAGAATCCAAGGCATTGCATAACTTTAATCTTTTGATACAGGATAAGTTGTCCTTTTGCACCTAAAATACAAACATCATTAAGACAACTAACAAACTTTGTTCCTGACTTTCAAAGAGCAATATCACAGAGAAACAAGTGACCCAAGACCACAAGAAGCTCTCAGGCAACGAGATCAGAATTAAACTCTGTCCATTCCTAATGATAAAAAGGAGAACAATGGAGAGCTAATTCACACATACATATTTTTTTCTGTTTGATAACTGAACCCCACCTAGCTACCTATGAAAATTCTGCAAATGTAACATTTCATCTCTTCTGATATGTAATGGTTTTCATGAAGCAAGCTGCCAGTCAACAAACACAGATAAACGCAGTGGTCTCCATGCATGGTGAACCAAATCTGAAAATATCATATCTGTATTTCCAGAGGCTGGTACATTTATGGCACTGCTCTGTAAAAAAGTAACTGAAGCAGAGAGACAGAGGCAATGAGATAGAGGCTTAGGAACTAATGAACCCAACCACGTGATTAGCCATGATTCCATTTCTATTTAAATATCACCGAAGGACAAAAATAGCAACTGAGGCTGGTAGACAAATTTAGCTACAGACTGTGTCTCTTAGATGATGGATTTGAGGAGATAAGCCTCATCACTGTAGCAATGTCCTATGGTTCTATCAAAAAGACAAGGAGAGAATTTGAATGTATCTTAATTATTGCACAGTGGAAGGAATAACTGATGGATGGCTTCACTGAAAATAAAATCTCAAAAACAGGAAACTTGCCGGATCAGGCAATAGCTTTCTCCCATAATAGTTGAATGTGTGCCAATGGCAAGACCATACTCAAGACAAGAGCACTCCTGTTGGTATTCCCCAATAAATCAGTTAAAGTGCTGTAGGTTAATAGGTAGGCATCATGTCCTCACTGGTCATCTTAAGTCCCATGAGATTAGTTCTCTAGTGTTCTTTGAACATTGTCCAATTGGATAGGTGTCATTAACTTTTGCAGAAGAAAATCTCTTAGTTTGATTACTTTCTATACAAAGATGACAGTTCTGAATTTCCTACCAGTGTATTTCACTAGATAGTCCTGATTATAATATTATCAGGTCAACTTCATCTAACCAATTATGTTTGTTTCTTTCTCCACAAGGTTTAGATGATCCCATCATGCTGGTTTTTCAGAGACCCTTGAAGACCTGCTCTTCACTCAGTCCTGTTGGTAAGAGTAATTGAAGCCCATTTATGGATAATATAGGTTTGTTTAGGTTATTGTTTGATTTTTGCTAACTTTTGCTCTTTGTTTTAACTTTGTATTAGTTTGTATCTGTGCCTTTTATGAACCATGCAGATGTGAACTACACAGAGGTCTAAGGAGTTGGAAGTGTAAAAATGTAATAAAATAAATAATTTTACATGCCTGTTTTCCTGTTTTCACATTCTTTTGCTTTTTAAAAAAGTTACAAAAAATGGGGCCAAACATCTAAATTAAAGCATTTCATATAGATGGTTCTCAGTTTTCTCCTTGACCACATCCAACCATATTGTCAATGCACAAAAGTTTGTAAATTAATGTTACTATCTTCCCTAGTTTCACAAAGATTGGACCATGCAGCTAGATGTCTTTTAATTGGTGAAAACTGCCAGTAGACTTAACTAAACTTCCTAACTCTGCTTTGAACAAACTGGTTCTTTAAGTTATACAATTTCAATTCCTAGCCAGCATGGTTATTCTCTCTAAGTGCCACAGCAGCTGTCTAAGAAAATTAAATTGTCTTTTTTCCAAGAAACTTTGTTACTGAAAACACCTGACAAACTTCATTTCCTAATATTACAAAATAAAGAGGCAACTATGTGATACCTTAAATTCATGATTAACAACTGTCCAGATGTTCCTAAAACTTGGAATAGGGGAAACACTGATCAAAATTGGGATGAACCAGAATGAGGAAATATACTCCCATTTTAGAACTTCATTTCCAATTGAGATCAACACTCCAACAACTTGTGCTGGAAAGAAAAATCTTACTACAGTTTTGTCTTAGAGGTAAGTACAGTAACAACTTTGGGAAGGAGAACCGATGGGTTACCTAGACTGATGTCATAGAAAAGGAGATAATGTCATAGTCTTGATCCATTTATTCCCTTCCCATGTTACATGCTATTAAAAAAATGAAAAAAGAATGCACAATTATTAATTATGTGCTTAACAGAATGCAGAGTTTAGCCCTCAAGTCTTATTTCCAATTATTTGTGGTCTTACTATAAGATATTTATTTGATGACATTTTTCCAATAATGACATTATCTCCAATTGTAATGCACAGGTTTTAAGTTGTGTGTGTGTGTAGAAATAGATGATAGATAGATAGATAGATAGATAGATAGATAGATAGAT
>NW_020769317.1:25395162-25417382 GCF_900518735.1 Pseudonaja textilis
GATGGATGGACGGATGGACAGATGCTTAGATTCAGCATAGTAACAAATATTTGTCACAATTACGGAACTGTTTTGCAAGACTGTGTGGCATTGGCAGGGTCACTCCAAAAAGCATAGTTATTCACTATTGGTAGCATGACTGGCTCCATCGTTAAAATGTCAAGTTTTCTGCTGACTCTTCACATATAAAATTTGTCTTCTAAAGAAGGACTGGAAGGTCATCTAAGGAAGAAAATATCACTTTGAATTGTGCATACACCTTAAACCCCTCATTTCTAACACTTCTAGAAAAGTAATTGGATTTAAATTATATGAGCAGATTACCTATCAAGTCCTTTAGAACTGGCACTGATTTGGCTCACTACCATTAACAGAAGTTTCAGCAGTATCACAAAAGAAGAAAGTATGAACAATTTGTAGATCGTCACATCAGCAAATCTCCTATTTGGGAAAGGCTGAATTCCTCTGAACATGATTTCATTTGCTAGCTTTCTCTCCTAGCATGAGGTCCTGGAGCCCCTTTCTTGTCTACAAAAAGTTAATTTTGAACTACGTTTTGGATATATTTCTCCCAATTATATTTTTGTTCCATATTTCTCTATATAATCTGACAGAGAAAAGAAAACCCTGCAAGTCCAATTGGACCCCAATGAAAATTCAGTGCTCTAGATGCAATATAGTGATAAAGAGAGAACAGCTTAAAATGACTATTAACATTAAGCACAACCATTCAAATTACTATTAAGAGTAAAGTTACCATTAGCCCTAACAGTTATTGCTCAAATTATAATCATAATGGGAAAAAAGGGCAGATATTTTAACATGTTGCAATTACCAGTTTTCGCTTGGCATGTATGAAAAATAAAGGGAAATGCATCCATCCATTGCAGGTGCCAAATGAATGTTGGATCATAAGTGGCTAGAACTAAATATATGGCTCTCTGGGGAATGGAAAGACCTGAAAGTCATTTGTTTAACTCATCTACTTCCAACACAACAGTTTATAGAATAATTGTATAAGCCTAGCCTAATTTTCCAGTTATTTATTTAATAATTTCAATTAAATGACTTATGAGACCAGAACTGAAGCAGCGAACAGGTATATTGCCTTAAGCAGTGTTTAAGAAGAGGGAAGGAAAAGTAAATAATAAACATGAATGAAAACCGATGAAATGCTAAAGGTCTGTAGAGATTCTCAGTCATCCAGGCCATGGTTGTCCCAAAGGTTCTTTTTTCAGGAAGCAACTGGTCTTCCTTGTTTTTTTCTTTTGAAGATATTTCACTTCTCATCCAAGGGGGTGGGAGGAGGAATGGATTTCCAGAGGGAAAAATTGCAGACTACAGGAACCAGGAGCACAACTACGGTGATCCTGAGGCGCCTGGAAGTTATGCTAGCCGGAAAAAAAGAGGTTTTAGAAAAGGAATTCAGGCTGTATCAGACCAGTTTGTATGAGGGAGATTTTGGGGTGGGGAAAGGGCGTACTTGAAAGGCTGGTTAGCATTCTTATAGGAAAAAAGCATTTAGAAAGGCTTGAGAAACTATGGGAAAAATGGATAAAATTCTTCAAACTCCCTTCCCTTCTACTGGTTCCTGTAGACAACCAGCTATTATCAAACTGAGTTCCAATCTCCAGCTCCTTATCAGTTATGGCTATGATAGCTAGCTTCACAGCTGGAAGAATCTGTGAAGGTTCCCACCCCAAACAGATTGAAAGATCTAGGTGTTACTTTCAACAAACTGAGCATTGTTGTAATGATGAGGCAGTCGAGTTGTTTGATCATGATCAACTGAATCATGATGAACTTTATTGGAGTCTAGTGTTGCATTTATACACATTTTAAATTATCCTCCAACATTGGTTAACTTTGGTTACTGCTTAACTTTCGTTACTGTTTAGCATAATAGTAATTAACACAATTAATTATCTCTAGTTAAAGTCTAACAGATGTTTACTTCCTCTCTCTAATCCTCCTTTAGATTAGTGACTTTGTTGGCCTGAGTTGTATTTGCTTGGAAACATTCTTTATCTGAGGTTTGCCATCCAAGATAGGAATATTCCTGCAATTACAACTCTACAGAGCATTTCACATCATCACACTGAACAGAAAAGGGCAAGCAGCATGGAAAGAAAAGGGAAATGCACTACCGTCCTTTTGAGTTTCCCTCCTCGTGTACAACTCATGTACAATCCGTGTAGTGCTGATGTTTTGATATTTAGGGATATGTGGTTATCCACATATATATATATATATTACTTATTAAGTACTGCAAAGAGAATTTCTGGGCGGTCTCAAAAATGGTTTACCTTTGCTAATGAGCATGGATCCATTGCTGGTCTTTAAATAAGCAGGTTTTGAATTAGCCACAACTACCAAAAGAACAAGGGATGCGGTGGCTTCGTGGTTAAGGCGCTGAGCTTGTCGATCAGAAAAGTCAGCAGTTTGGCAGTTTGAATCCCTAGCACCGCCTAGCACTGCCTAAGCTTACTTGTCCCAGCTTCTGCCAACCTAGCAGTTCGAAAGCATGTAAAAATGCAAGTAGAAAAATAGGGACCTCTTTGGTGGGAAGGTAACAGCATTCCATGCGCCTTCGGCATTTAGTCATGACGGCCACATGACCACGGAGATGTTTTAGGACAATGCTGGCTCTTCGGCTTTGTAATAGAGATGAGCAACGCCCCCTAGAGCCAGAACAACTAGCACATATGTGCGAGGGGAACCTTTACCTTACCAAAAGAACAAAGGGAGAATTGAATCCCTGGGCATCTGCATATATCACTACTGTCTCCTAGTATCAGGAAAATGCACAAGTAGCATGTGGAAATGTAAAGGAGCATGATTTGTGCAAAGACATTGCTATAAATCCAAAACAACATGTGCCATTTGCCCCTTCATTTGGATTCTATTTGCTAACACTTCAGCAGTTTGTTCTGAATTCCCATTTTAAATGGGAAAAGACTTAACTCAGGTGAGACCAGTGGAAAACACAGGTAGTCCTCGACTTCTGACTGAAATTGGGCCCCAAACCTCTGTGGTCTAAGCAAGACTTTTCTTAAGTAAGTTTTGCCCCATTTTACAAATTTTCTTGCCACATTTGTTACGTGGATCATTATTAACTTGGTAATATGGTTGTGAGTCTGGCTTGTCCATTGATTTTGATTGTCAGAAGATCGTAAGAGGCAATCACATGAACCTGGGACATTGCAACTATCATAAATATAAGTCAATTGCCAAGCGGCTGAATTTTGATCACATGACCATGGGGAAACCTGTAACAGTTGTAAGTGTGAAACATGGTCACAAGTCACTTTTTTCAATGACTTTGTAACTTCAAACGGTCACTAAATTAGCTGTTGTAAGTCGAAGACTACCTGAATACCTTAGCCACTACAAGCACTAGTGTAACATAGATTGTGAAGGTAGATTTTCCAAGGAGATTTTAATCGCCATTTTGGGTATATTAATCCATTTCAGGAGGCAAAGAACTGAGAAATTGCTACCTCATATTTCAGTCACATTTCAGTCAGAGCTGCCATTCAATTTTGCTTTATGTGCATGTTCTTTTTCAGGTGAAATATCTGAGGACTTTGGAAAGAGAAGCTAAAGGTTTCTACAAGATTATGAACATTCCTGAGGGAATGCACATTTGTACATTTTGAACATACCTATCAAGAACTCATTGAAAAATCCTCTGAATTCTATTGGAAGAAAATCACCAGTCCTATCTTCACACTGGTTTTTCAATAGGCTCACCTCAGGCCTCCCTCTTTTTATATAAAGAAAATGACAACAACAACCACTGTTTGCATTTTGGGCTGGGGAATAACTTCTTAGAAAATAAGTTAGCCTCACAGCTTTATCCTGTCATATTTTTGTCTAATTCTCATGCAGTCTGAAAGGGAAAATAGCCATCTCAAAATATTCTAGAACAGGGGTGTCAAACTCGATTTCATTGAGAGCCTCATCAGGGTTGTGTTTTATCTTGGGGGACGGGGGGGCATGGCCAGCTTGACATCACTTATGTTGGGAGTGCCTGTGGTGGCCCAAGCGCTCTGTCAGTGAAAACGGGCTCCCAAGATCCATTTTCAGCTGTAACGGCCTCCTTCAACCCTCTGTCAGTGAAAACGGGCTCCCAAGATCCATTTTCAGCTGTGACGGCCTCCTTCAACCCTCTGTCAATGAAAATGGGCTCCCAAGCTCCATTTCCAGGTGCAACAGCCTCCTCCAACCCTCTGTCAGTGAAAAAGGAGCATGACCCTCCCGAGCTCTGTTTTCACTGACAGGGTTGGGGGAGCCATCTCAGTCAAAAATGGAGCTTGGGAGTCCATTGTCTCTGGCAAAGGCACCACAGGCCGGTCCTTTGCTGTTTCCAGGGCAGCCTCACAGGCCAGATCTAAGTACCCCGTAGGCCTGATCCAGCCTCCAGGCCTTGAGTTTGACACCCCTGATCTAGAAGAAAGGCTGCAGCCTAAGAAAAAGAAATCTCAATCCAATACTTAAAGAGTGCTTGAGCATAAGCAGAATGTATTTCTGGCAGGAAATCGCACGAAGGAATATATTCTACAAATAAAAGTTCATCTTCTAACTGCATGGGAGATTTTTCTTCCTTATTTTCTAGCACCAAGACCACACAAAACCTCACAATTCTCATTAGGGTACTTAAGAAGGTCAAAATCAATGGACAAACCTCACATCCCTAACTATTACAACATCAGCACTACACCAAACGGTGCACTTGGCTAAGAATGCTGGCTAATCCCAGATTAATTAAAATGGGGCTGCAAAGTCCCAATTGCGTTTAGGAAGAGAAAAAAAGGATCAGACAAGCAATGTACAAAGTCAATTGCAAGCAGCGTGGCTAATTTCAAAGACTTGGGAGCTCTGGAGCAGCATAAATCCAAGCAACTTTTTTCAATAGGCTCATAAAACAGAATATCATTGCCATTCCGCTCACGGCTTTTGACTTCTTTTTACTGCATGCAGATCATTAGGAAACTTTTAAGCAATCAAGTAATGTGAGTCTCATAAAATTATTCAATCAATGCATAGACTCAAGAAAGCACAGCAGGCAGAACTAGAGTGTCAATAAGGTTTTTTCCCTTTCCCTTCTTCACAAAAATCTCCCCTCATGTGAATCAAAAGCCCAACAGGCTTAATAAAGGGATTTTTCCACCACAACTGCAGGAATGTGTGAACCATTTCTTTTCTGATATTTAGAGAAATCCAATCAACAACACGTTTATTCAAAAAAAAAAAAAATGCAATAGCATTCACATGCTACTCTGATTAAGGTTAATGTGTACAAAAAGTAATTCTCTATATTTTGCCTAATATCAACGCCCGCCCCCCCCCATCAATAAATTAATCACAGTCTCAGTATCCTTCACTGCTACAGAAGTATGATAAGATGGACATTTAAATGGATACCTAAAATATTTTATATGCAGCTAATAAATCAACTATTGCTAAAGGGGGAAAGGATAACTATATGGATGAATTCTTAAATATACACCAATATTTTGCCTCTTGTTATTACTATTATAGAATATTGTAAAGGATAGAATGGGAGAAGAAAGTAGGTAAACATATTGACTAATTCCTCAATATATCCTTGTATTTTATCTCTTGTTATTACTAGTATGCAACATTACACAGTGCAGAATAGGAAAAAAAATAGGAAATTATTCACTCTTTCCATTTTTAGAACCCAAACCTCTGTAATACCTGTTATTCACATCTTCTTGTCCAGAATGCTGAACATTCCTTTCTTCGCTTCCTTTGAAAAGTTTTATTTAGAAAACAATTTCCAACTTATTTAAAGAAAGGCCCTCTTCTGAAATGTAAAATGAACAAACACAGGTTTTCATTGTTCTTGCTTCAGTGGGTTTTTGTAAGACAGGTGTTTGCATTTATGCAGCAGATGTACAACCACGGAAAGACAGAGTCTGATCTTGTAATATTTTCAGAATTGAAGCTTGAAGTGAGGGGGAAAATGAAACTCACTGTACTTTTTTTTGTGGGGGAGGGGAACTAGAGAGATTAGTTATTAACCCAAATTTAAATGAAAGTGCTACTTATTTCAGACTAGCTATTTCCCATAACCTGAGAGGTGGGGAAGAACGCTACGGATGACAATTATCTAATTGCCAGCTTCATGGCAACAAAGTCACTACCTTGTCAAATGTGCCACCTGACCTGTCAAGCCAAATTCTCTTTCCAAATTGTTCTGGTTCTCTCCTATCTCCCCTTTCTAAGCATATATATATACATACATACATACATACATATCCTGGTGCTGCTGATTGAAAGGAACCATGAACATATATCGATTAAAACAAACAAAAACAGCTAAATTATCTGCAGGAATGTATTTGCCAGTTATAAATAATTAACAGGCACCCAGTCAACATAAATAGCGATTACCATAAAGAGAGGGGGGAGAGAGAAGGGGCCGTTTGATGTGAAACCACAGCGCAACAGTGCATGCCACTGTTTGCTTAGTGAAAAGGAAGAAGCGTCCTGGTGCCCAGAGTTGTCGGTTCACAAACAAACTATTCATCGGTGAAAATTCATTGTCCGGGCACCCGGGAATTTGTCTCTAACCTTTCTCCAAGAGATTCTACTTTGCTGTAAACAAAGCATCTCCCCACCAAAGCAGCACCCCACCCCCCCCCCAGCAAGTTTTAGATTTCAGCTGGAAAATGAGAATTTAATAATAGATCGTGAATGGTTTGAATTCTATGGGAAGTCAGCTAACCATTCATTCATAAAAGGACAGCTCAGGCGAGGAAGGGGGTGCTTGTTAACATCAAGAACCACGGTGGAGCTCCAGAAACTGTAGACTTATATCTACCTACTGTAGGCAAGAAGTCAGGGTTTCTCAGCTCCAATCATCTTGGTTGAAGCACTGTATTATACTGTACAGCCCAGGACTGGCAGATAACGTTTTCCAAAGGGGGGCGGGAATCACTTAAGCTAGAAAGCCCCAATAGACTCCAAGTTGGAAGGAAGCGAATGGAGTTGGCCATTAGCTGTGGCACAAGGGACCATGGTCCCTGTTTGTCGAGTGGGAAGGAGGGAGACTTTAACTCAGCTGGACCAGCTTCACCATTGGAGCCTTCCCAGCCAGTCAGCAAATGGAGCTGGACCTTTTCTTATCCCACCCCAGGTGATTCTTTAGTTCCTATTAGCACAGCTCTTGCCTGTCCTTGGAATCTCTTCTATCAACTGAACACACAGAAGAGAAGTGGTACCTGAACCCCCCACCAAGTCACCATCATCTCTTCTGGACAGGGAGATGTATTTACACACAGATGGTGAACTAGGAAGGCTGAGGTTTCTCTCTCTCTCTCTCTCTCTCAGCATCTCTATCTTTCCAATTCTTTCTCTCCCTCTTTCTCAGCATCTCTATCTCCCCCTCTCCCCCCTCAGCCTCTCTCTTTCTTTCTCTTTCTCTCTCTCCCTCTCTCTCTCACCAACTCTATCTCTCCCTCTAACTCTTTCTCTCCCTCCCTCTCAGCATCTCTCCCTCTCTCTCTCTCTCTCTCTCTTGCTTTCTCTCCGACCACTGGCAAAGGAAAACTCCGAGCTGAGCTCGCTGCGGACAGCTCTGTGAATCATAATCAACACCCCCGCCCCTCGCCGCCGCCAATCTCCTCTCCGTGCGTTTAAGTCCCCCGTGTGGACGTCAATGTTGCTGCCAATAGGTGGGGCCCACAGCAGCTGGATGGGAGATTCGGGGTGGTGGTGGTTGTCCTTTAACCCTTGCCGAGCTGCCCCCCGGCTCTATTTCTCTGGAGGCGGGTGCTGGTGGGGGGAAGGCTGAGAAGGAAGCTGCCACGCGCGGCTTTCCCCTACTATCTTTGCTACCCTGCTTCCTCCAGCGGCTCAATTATCCAGGGTTGAACTCGGGGAGCCCACCTTAAAAACTGCTCGTTCTACGACCTTCCAAATGATTGACAAGGAACTGGAGGGGGGGGGGGGATGCCGAGGCTGCCACTGCCGGAGAGAGGTTAAAAACAAATCCTTAAAAAAAAAATCAGTCGGGCAAAATGGAAAAGCAATCACGTTGCCAAACCACCAGTTCCTCTATATGGAAAGGGGGTGCGGGGGGGGGTGAGGAGGGGGGTGCGGCAGCAACGTGGCTTGTGTGTGTGTGTGTGCGCGCGCGCGCGCGCGCGTTGGTGTGCGAGGTGTGTGTGTGTGTGTGTGTGTGTGTGTGTGTGTGTGTGTGTGGCGCGCGCGCGCGCTCCGGGAAGGCTGGGGATCGCGTATGCCAACCAAGGGATCCTTCGGCTGGCTCTCTCCACCCACCCAACCCGGACTCAAGGGCGCTGCTATGGCAGCGGTGGAAGCCGGGGAGCCACATATAACCTCCGCCGACCGAGGGAGAGAAAACTCCTTTTTCAAGGTTTCGCGGTACGGGGAGAAGCAAAACTCCGGCGGTTTGCCCTGATTTTCCCACCCATCCTTTGGAGAGAGCAAGAGAGACAGAGAGAAGCGAGAGCGCAAAAACCCTTCTCCCCACCTCACAAAAAAAACCACCTCCAGTCTCTCCCCACCCCCACCCCCCAACGCCCAATCCAGTTTTCGCAGAGGCTTGAGCTTCCTTGGCACCAACTCCTCTCCGCTGGTGCTTTTTCTTTTTTGACCCCGGCACAAACGGCGATGCCCAAAGGACCGTCCGGCTTATTTCAAAGAGCTCCCCGACTGCGGAGAGCAGCTTTCCCACGGAAGCGCAAAAGAAGCCGCGAAGTCTACGTACAAGGCAAAGCTTTTTAAAAAAGCGAGCGAGCCTCGCGCTTTTGTCGCCTCTCGCGCCTTACCGATGTGGATGATGGAATCCGCCCGCGCCGCTTCCCAGGTTCGAGTCCAACACACGGACAGGAGCAAAGCCAAGACCAAAACTTCCATCTCCTGCGCTTTCGGGAAGACCCAAGTAGAGGAGAGCAAGACGGGAGAGGGTTAGCCAAAAACCCAGCGCCGAGGGCGAGAATTTTTTTTTTTTTTTTTTTTAAAGGAGCCAAAGCCACAAGATTGGAGAAGAGGGTGGGGGAGAGAGAGAGAGTGTGTGAGTGAGTTGGGGGAGTTTAGAGCAAAAAGCCTTTCCGGAAGAGCCTCCTAGCTGGGGGGGCGAAGAGGAAAGACCCCGTCCAGCTTGCCGGGGAAGCCTCTGGCTCGGCTCCTGGCGGCGTCACTTCGGGGGGCGGCCGGGCATCACCAGAGTTGCGGGGAGTTGCTGCAGCAAATCCATTCAGCGTCCCCCGCCGGAGATGTCGGGCCAGCAGCTTGGCGCGCCTCGGTCTTCTTCATCGCGGCATCCTCATCATCCAGCCTTGCTCGTTTTCGCCGTTAAAAAAACACACACAAAAAGCTTCGTTTTAGGAATGGAGCGGGGGGGGAGGAAGCAGGCATGGAGAACCGGGAATCGTTTTTTTTTTCCTTTTGGCGGCCAGCCGCACCGCCCGCTCCTGCCGACCAATCCGGCGGAACAACTTGCAAGCCGTCAACCGACCAACCATGCCAGTCGTTGCCCCCACCCCCACCCCGCCCCGGCCACCCTGTCCCCCCACCTCACAAGAGAGGGGGGGAGGGAAAAGGGATGGATTTGTTGTTGTTGTTGTTGTTGTTGTTTGTTGTTGTTTTTCCCCTCCCGAAGCAAGAAGTAGCTTTCCTTTCAAATCTCCAGGCAACTGGCCGGATCCCTGCAAAGTGTGTGCAGAAAGAGAGAGCACGCTGCGTTCCGACCCCTTCCCTTCCCCCCCCCCGCCCCCCGCGGGGGTGGGAGAGAAAAAACAAAAACACACCCTCAAATCCTAAAAGTGAACTTCAAAGCAATGCAGTTAAGAATGCAGAACTTTCTCGCCCTTGCAAAAAAAAAGGGGGGGGGGGAATATATAGGTGGTTTTTTTTTTAAAGAAAACAGCTGTAATCCCCTGGCTTTCCTCCTCCCTCTTCTTCGATGGGGAGGGGAGGGAGGCTGCGAAAAGGAGCCTCCAACGTGGCCGAGCGAGGTAGCAGGTCCACGGAGACGTGGCTGTGGAGCAAGCGGGCAAACCACCACCAGCAGAAGCAGCAGCAGCAGCAGCAGCGACCGAAGGCTGGCGGTGGGGGCTTTTCTGCAGTAGAAGCTCCGGCGGCGGCGGCGGCGGCGGCAGCCTCCAAATAAGGAGGCGTTTTTCGGGGGGAGAGATGGTCGGTCGGGTGGGATGTACGGAGTTCCTCTCCGCTGCCAGCGAGCAACGCCGCCAACGCCGCTAGCCAGCACGTTGCTTGGAAATGGATCACCTAGGAGAGAGGAGGGGCGAACAAGAGAGAGGTGCTGAGAGAGAGGGAGGGAGGGAGGGAGAGATGCTGAGGGGAGGGAGGGAGGGAGAGAAAAGACAGAGAGAAAGAGAGAGGGAGGGAGGGATGTAAGTGAGGGGGGAGAGAGGAAAAGACAGGAAAAGAGAGAGAGGGAGGGAGAGATGCTGAAGAGGAGAGAAATGCTGAGGGGAGGGAGGGAGGGAGAGAGAAAAAAGACAGAGAGAAAGAGAGAGGGAGGGAGGGAGGGATGCTGAGGGGAGGGAGGGAGAGAGAGAAAAGACAGGGAGAGAGAAAGAGGGAGGGAGAGAGGGAAGGAGAGATGCTGAGAGAGAGAGAAAGAGGGGGGAGAGAAAGAGAAGGGGAGAGAGATACTGAGGGGGAAGAGAGAGAAGAAAAGACAGGAAGAGAGATGCTGAGAGAGGGGGAGAGAAAGAAGGAGAGGAGGGAGAGAGGGGAGAGAGGGAGGGAGAGGGGAGAGAGGGAGGGAGAGGGAGGAAGGGAGAGAGAGAGAGAGAGAGAGAGAGAGAGGGAGAGAGAAGGGGAGGCTTCCTGACAACTGCCTTTTCCTTCCCTCCTATCGGGAATAAGGAGAAATCATGGAACATCTCTTAGCATAGCTAGACTTGAAAGCACATCAAAAAGGACCTCAAGTTTTTAGAAAAAAACCATGCCAAAGCCCAGGCAAAGAGACAGGAATAATGGGACATTTCCTTGTGTGGTGGCTGTATAAGGGACCAGGAGAGAAGGTAGATGCCACCTCGGGCTGGATAATCTTGTCCCTGGCTCCTCCAGTAGTTCTCTAGTTTTGAAAAGTAAATTAGGGCATTGCTTAACAAGGTTAAGGCAGATGTGTGAGTGGGGGGAGGATGGAGGGAGATCAGGGACGCCTGGTTTCAAAGGGAGGCAAATATTAAAAGCAAAGAGCTATTAATACAAGCCTAATTATTGAAGGCTTTGATGGGAATTGCTCGCAAATGACTCTTAATAAGCCCAGAAAGCCACCCCTGGGAGAAGGGGAGAAGGATAATGGTGCGCTGACAGAAAAGAGCATTTTGGTCCTAAAATCTTAACCTGAATAACCTTTAGCTGAAGTCTGAGTGATGGTGTAGGAGGACATAATTTTGTGACATACTAAGGACTGACATCTAGAATATCTGGGGCTATAGGGATGGCAAGTCTAAGCTCCTTTTGCTTGGGAGAGGTGGAAAAATTGTGTAAATTGGGGAGAAAGGAAATAGGATTAACCAGGGATGATGTAGCCCTGAACATACACGTCAGGACAGTTCGGTTAAAAGAGCCCTGGATGTTCTCTGATGACTTTTGAAGAAGAAGATTTTTTTTATTATTCAGACTAGGGAAAGTCTGTTGTGTTACCACTCAAAATAACATAAAAGTGCTTTGAGGTTCCAATCTAACAACAAAAATTAACTTTAGCCCCGAACTGAAAACATTCTAACTTGGTACAAGTTTCAGAGTTTATCAATCCCATGTAGAAATATAACAATTTATATGGGCTGCAAAACCAAGTATATCAGTAAAAGGAGGCAGAAAACTACAGGGCAGAGAGCACTGTCTTTGTCACTTTGTGGGTTAATAATGAAAGAGGACATCTTTTCAAGTCAGAAAAGCAGTTAACTGTGGGGAATTTCTAGTCTGCTAAATCTTTCTCCTATTAAGGAGCTGTCAAATTGAGTATCAATGAGTACAAGATAGTAGTCAGCGCTGCAAGCAATTGGAAATCTCTCTTGGCTCTAGAGAGGTAAAACAAGCGACGTATATACACAAGAGTTTACCCTGCATAAATTATAAAGGTGGTTTAACAGAATAACAGAGTTGGAAGGGACCTTGGAGCTCTTCTAGCTTAATGGGGAGGCGAGAAACCCTATGCCATTTCAGACAAATGGTTGTTCAATTTCTTCTTCCAAACCTCCAACGTTGAAGCACTTCTGCAGGCAAGTTGTTCCAGTCGTTCTAACTATCGGGAAATTTCTCCTTAGTTCTAGGTTGCTTCTCTCCTTGATTAGCATCCATCCATTGCTTCTTGTCCTGCCCTCAGGAGGGGATAGGTTGATTCCCCTCTTCTTTAGCAGCCCCTTAGATATTGGAACACTGCTATTATGTCAGCCTAGTCCTTCTTTTCATTAAAGGACCATGTTTCTCCAACAATACGGCCTCCACCAATAGGAAGGCCCAGCATGATTTCTAGGCATGAGGTGAAATTAAGCCCCACCCCCAAAATTTAGGCCTATTTAATCCTTGTGTTTCCCTGCCATTTCTCACACGGTTCGTTAGAACTACACGAGGTGAAGAGAAATGGGAGGGAAGGGTGGGGGTGGTTGGGTGGGGAGAAAACTTGCCTTTAGGAGTGCCCTGCAGGTAGCCTAGGCTAGAATACCCAGATCTACCGATAGAACATCAGCCAATAGAAGCTCCCCGAAGGCAGAGTCCCTAGCCGCTTCGGGGCGAGACATGGCTGCCCGTGTCTCCTCACTCTTAGGCAGTGTCTTTTGGGTGATGGAAGCTCCCCAAGGGCAGTCACCAGCCACTTTGATTGGCTGGTAGAAGCGGCCTCGGGGCGAGCGCGCACACACACTCCTCTTGCCACGAGGCCGTTTCTATTGGCTGACGAAAGCTTCCCGAAGGCAGAGTCCCAGGCCACTTCGGGGCGAGGTGTGGCTGCCCGTGTCCCCTTCCCATTAGGCAGTGTCTTTTGGGCAATGGAAGCTCCCCAAGGGCAGTCACCAGTCACTTCAATCGGCCGGTAGAAGCGGCTTCGGGGTGAGCGCACACGCACACTCCCCTCACCGCAAGGCCACTTCTATTGGCTGATGAAAGCTCCCTTGAAGGCAGAGTACCAAGCCTCTTTGGGTCAAGGTGTGGCTGCCTGTGTCCCCTCGCCATTAAGCATTGTCTTTTGGGTGATGGAAGCTCTCCAAGGACAGTCACCAGCCACTTCGATCGGCTGGTAGAAGCGGCCTTGGGGCAAGCACCGCGAGGCCGCTTCTATCAGCGGATCAAAGTGGCTGGTGACCGCCCTTGGGGAGCTTCCATCACCCAAAAGACAATGCTTAATGGTGAGGGGACATGGGTAGCCATGCCTCACCCTGAAGCATCTGGGGACTCTGCCTTTGGGGAGCATTCATCGGCCAATAGAAACGGCCTCGTGGAGAGGTACGTGCGTATGGGCTGCTCTAGGTGGGGGAGGAAATTAAGTCACCCCCGAAAAGACAGCCTAGCCATTTTTTCGGGGCTCAAAAGAAAATAAGGCCCGGCCTTATTTTGTGAGAAACTCAGTAGACATACCCAATTCCTGCAATGTTCTTCATATGTTTCAGCCTCCAGTCTTCTAATCATCTTAGTTGCTCTTCTCTGTATTCTTTCAACAACTTTTTTATATTGTGGCAACCAAAACTGAATTCAGTATTCCAAGTGTGGTCTTACCAAGGCATTATAAAGTGGTATTAAGACTTCACATGATTTAGCATCTAAGGATTATGTTCCATCATGGAAAATGTGAGACCCAAATTTAAATGACTGACAGCAATCTCTCCCCTACATACAAATACAAATACATGAAATATGAAAAAAGCAATAGAATGTATTTATATTCCTAAGAAACAAATTATAGGATAAACAATAACATACCAATAGTGGCAACATAGAAAGATGATCCTAAGTCTAAAGTAGATCTCATTCTCCTAAGATTTAGATAAGTTAATAGGAGTCAAGATGTTGTTAAATAAGTAGGGATGGAAAAGGGCACATTCAGCCAAAAATAACACAGCACACCTTAACCAAACAGCTAGGCAGATACATATTGACACAACAGAAAATGGAGAACACTATTTCTAATGGCAATAACTCCACAACAGTTTCCTGAATCTGCCTATTGTTTCAACATTTTAGATGCGCTAGACCAGTGAGTTCAAAAAATCAGAAACCAAGATCAACTGCTTTTTGTTCATCTATGGTCTCGGTATCCTAAACTTCCTTTGTTGGGTTTGATAACTAGGCACATATTAACCATATCTGTTGCCTTTTAATTCAAATAGATGATTAGCAAATGTTTTTGAGTCATCTTTATAAAGAAGTTTAATAGGGATTTGATTTTGCTTAGGTTTGATTTATTCTTGCTGCCAAAAAGGGCTTGGACACTGAAGGCTGAATTTGAAAATCCAAATGAGTCAGGATCAATGAAAGTGGACAAGACAATCCCTGATTGCTTTTGCATACAAGTACTGCATCGTAGATCGTCCAGCAAGTTGGAAAGCTGTGCCAAGCAAAGACAATTTTGCAGCATTTCTTCCGAAGCTGCAGATTGGCATTTTTCCAAAAGACAACTTGTCCTGAATTGGGCTCCTGGGATTTCCTAGTTCCCTTTTGCAACACTGTTGCATCTGAATGCCATTTCTTCCACCATCTTCCCTTGTTGTTCTGTTCTTGTTTCCCCTTTTATTTTCCTTTCTGTGAAAAGAAGTATAATCAGGGAAGAACATTATGGTAGTGACAGAACATTGACTGGCTGACCTTTCCTTGTTCTATTATTGCCCAGTTGGGTGAAGTGATGCCTGGTTCCTGGAATGGACAAACAGCAGCACTTATTTCGTTATTTCTGATCACTGGGACTGGAACATGTCTTTCTTTCACAAAACAAGAGGTAGTTTGGATTAGTTAACCCAAATGTCAAGTGAAATGACTGTTTTTGAGCTGAATCAATTAGGACGAGGGTGCCAGAAACAAGCAAGCAAGGGTACTTACAGAAGTGAGCCTGTCTTCTTGGGGGGAAAAATTGCAAGCAGGATGGAGGCAATCCAAGACTTATACTCACTTTGATCCCATGAACTGTGTTTGGCAGAAGCACTGTCCACAGCTCTCAGACTTGGGTTGCTCAAAAAGGACCTTCTCTTGATCATCACAAAGCAATATAGACGCAACATGTGTGATTCCCATTATCAATTCTGTGCTGTGTTTGTCTGTCCTATGTCACTGTTGAAGGATGTCATCCGACAAAGTCTTCCAAGGTTTCCTCCTTTGGCTCTGCTGCCATCTCCTTTCAGCCTGTTACCAACCCATAGGGAGAGCCTCCATTGATCAGAGCTGGAATGAAGTGGGGCTGATTTCAGGACTCTAGCTGGTTTTACTAAGATTTTTTTTTCCCTTTCCTACATTCACTGGAGAATATCCCAGGTTAGACTGAAGTGAAATAAGAAACACCTGGAAAGGTGCGAGGCAGAAATAGCTTCAGACATGATGTAAACAACATTTTTTTTTAGTATCTATCCAATAAACAATATTGTGAGATGTAATTTAAAGAAATCTTTACTGGATCAGACACTGCCAGGTCGATAAGGATGTTCTAAGTATTGGAGTTCCTGGACATCTGGTGATAAATGTGCGCAAGACACAGGACTGTTGGCTGACGAACCAGGGTCAGCAGTTGCAGGAATATTGGAAGAAAAGTTGCTTGCCCATTCTAGGAGAAGAGCAGGCAGTGCCTAGGGGCAGGGTCAAGTGAGTAATCAGCCTAGAATCATTAATTTCCCACAAATGATCTAATGCCTTTTGAATTACTTGACTCTTATCTAGCAACAGTTTAGTGCTGACTATAGGTTGACTAGATTCTTGGGTAAGGGCATGAACAATAAATCATCTTAACTAGAACTTATTGTGTGCCCTTGATTCTTTGCACCTGATACCTGTCACAGCTGTACAAAGGCTTGAAACAAGAATTTAATGGTTTTCTATTAGAAATAAAGTCCACCAAAAGAGGATATCTAAAAAGAAAGCACCAATTCTGGAAAGAATCTGAAATAACAGAACAGAGACTATCAGATCAACCTCAATTGTATTCGCAGAAGTAGAATTGGAAAAACTGCAATGGTCAATCCAGAGCAAAGAAATCAAAGCCTTGCCATAAGTAGCACAGTAGAGACAAACCAGGGGCAGTTGATAGTAGAGAAAGCAAGCATTGTTAGATTGAACCATTCTCATTCCCAAATGAGGCACATTCACCTTTACCTTCTCTTCAGAAGAACAATGTCCTAAAACAAAACAAAAACACAGAAATTGAAATGAAAATAACTGAACATTTAGAACAGCACAAAATCAGTAGAATAAGGTTGCCTGCACTGAAGCTAGCTATAAACAGCTAGCACAAGTACTAAAAAATGCTAGTGCTGTAATATTGAAGGTAAGCACCAGCTCACTGTAAGAAACTAAACATTAATGTGCCCTCTACCTTCTTAGAAGCTGGAATGGAAGTCCATGTCAAAAAGACAAATTGGAGAGAAAATGGATTTGATGGAAATTCATGGAAAAAGTAGACACTGGGAAAGAAATGTTCAAGGAAAATGTTGACTAATGATCAGAAATGAAGAGACACAGCCACATCTCTCAATGCTCGACAGACTCACTGTGACAGGCCTGCAATCACAGATGATTTGTCACCAAAATAATTGATGGACATTCTAGATATCACATATTTTGTAAGCTTTCTTGGATGGGGTGATATTAAGGAGAGGAAAAAAAATCTACCTTTTCACTTGAACAGCTAATGACAATTTTATCTTGCTTCCTTAAGAATGTATTTTGACTTCCCAGCAAGACATATCTTTTAAAATTCACAGGGCATCTTCATCCCACAGGTAATGGAACATGTTGTTGTTGTTGTTTGTTGTGTAGTCATGTCCAACCCATTGCGACCCCAAGAACAATGTTCCTCCAGGCCTTCCTGTCCTCTACCATCTTCTGGAGTCCATTTAAGCTCATGCCAACTGCTCCAGTGACTCCCTCCAGCCACCTCCTTCTCTGTCATCCCCTTCTTCTTTTGTCCTCAATCTTTCCCAGCATTCGGCTCTTCTCCAGTGAGTCCTTCCTTCTCATTAGGTGGCAAAGTATTTGAGTTTCATCTTCAGGATCTGGCCTTCTAAAGAGCAATCAAGGTTGATCTCCTCTAGGACTGACCAGTTTGATCACCTTGCAGTCCAAGGGACTCACAGGACTCTTCTCCAGCACCATAGTTCAAAGGCCTCCATTCTTTGCTGCTCAGCCTTTCTTATGGTCCAACTTTCATGTACATTGCAACTGGGAAAACCATAGCCTTGACTATATGCACTTTTGTTGGCAGGGGGATGTTTCTGCTTTTTAGTATGCTGTCTAGATTTGCCATAGCTTTCCTCCCCAGGAGCAAGCGTCTTTTAATTTCTTGGGTGCAGTTCCCATTTGCAGTGATTTTGGAGCCCTCACTTAATACATTCTATGAAAAAAAAATCCCTCCTTCCCTAAGTAATCTAAATTGTTCCATTGCCATGTCGTTTCAAGAATTAGGATGGAAGCCTTTCCATTTATAGAAAGAGAAATCTATGGGCTCAACCCACAAGACTATTTGGTATAACATTGTTAACAGAAGCCAGTTAGGGGCAAGTGACTGATAAATGTAAAAATGGTTGCTGCAGAATGAAGTTACTATAGTTACAAGTCTTTTCTTTACTCTGATGCCTAACTGGTAGTTTTCAAGGGCACTCCACCTAAGCTCAAGGAAATTTAGCACCAAGGTATCTCACAACTAATCCCTTCCAAATAATAACTTCTATTGGCCAGCAAGTTAATATCAATCATCCAAGGTATAATCTAAGGGAATATATTCTACAGATTGGTATATAACTCTATCAACAAGTGACCAGATGGATAAACCATACAATAATAAATGTTGGGATTGCCTCAATGAAAAAGGAACATATATCATGATTATAATATATCATAATTATGTAAAAGAAACTTCAAAAATCTGGGAAAGAAATATACCTAAACATTCAGCAAATTTTGGAAATAATAGTCAAAACCATAACTATTTTAATTAGGTACATTTCTGAATAAAATGAAAGGTATAATTTATTTTGACATGTTATGACCGCAACAAGAATCAATGTGTCACAAAAGAAAAAATCATACCACAAATACAGGATTGACTAACTGTTTTATTGCATAGTTATTTGTCTCCTGAAATATTTCATTTTTCCCTCCAGCACTAAAACCTTTTTTTAGAGAGATGGGTCTTTGTATAATGTGTCCCAAGTAGAATAATTTGAGCTGGTCATTTGTCCCTCAAATAAGAAGTCCAGTGTGATTTGTTCAATGATCCATTTGTTTTTTCAGCTGTCCACAATATTCTCAGGAGCTTTCTCCAACACCAAAGTTCAAAGGTAACCAAATTCTTCCTATCCTGCATTATCAAAGTCCAACTTTCACTTCCATAGATTAGTACCAGAATACCTGCCTAATTCTGATCTCTGTAGGTACAATAAACAATTGGGAGACTAAAATAGAAGAATATGCAACAGTGGGAGACTAACTGTATATAATGTATTCACAGCCTAAGTCTAACCAATAGAAGCAGAAATGGTTCCTCTTATATATACTATATTCATACAACAAGGCCAGCTAAGACCCTTAGAGTAGGGATCAGCATCTGAAAAGCAAGCATGTGATTTGCAGAATTTGTTCAGCTATGGGTGACTATAATTAATCATGGTTTCAATTTATTGATATGTGTATGTCTGTAAACATACAGAGTGAAACAGTTAGCAGAGTCACTTTCCAGCCTAGCAGTGCTGGTCAGATTAACTTTGCCACAACAACCTTTATTTTGGTCTCCCGTTCAGCATTTGCTCCTCTTAAATGCAACCAATGCTGTTATTACTCCTGTAAGCTTGCAAAGAGGATCACCAGATGACTGCTGGTCATTAGCACGGCCACTGTTACCACCAGAAGCACCTCTTGGTGGGCAGGAGATAAAGTCAATCACGATCATCATTGTCTTTTAATGACCCCACAATACCTTGCAGAGTGGAGTCTGGGCAACTGAATGGAGCTGAGTGTTTACTGGCCGGATCCCTTCCTGTCGCCAGTGTGGAGTTATATTCAGCAGGTATACACACACACACACACACACACCTGCTGAATATAACTCCACATTGGCGACAGGAAGGGATCTGGCCAGTAAACACTCAGTAAACACTATATATATTGTGCCCAGAGAGAGAAATATCTGCTTCTACCTAGGATTGAACTCACAGCTTCCTGAGACAACTATCTCTAGGCCATCACACCACTCAATAAGGTCAATCGTGATATTTGTCAGGTATTTACTTTCCCTCCAGAAAACAAAACAAATAGAAACTTAGAACAAACTCTCAAACTCAAATGCCTTACATTATCTTCATTTTTGGATTTTATCCATTGTACTTGGATTTAATTGTCTTGGCAATAAACATGGCAGTGGTATTATTCCAGGAGGTTTTGATTTCTGGCTTCTTTTTTTCTTTAAACTTGCCAACCAGCCTGGTAGTTTTCATCTCAGTACTAGATCAGCTTATCTTTTTAAAGATAAATGAAAATCAGATAGCTGATACTACTTAGCAGGGCTATAAGGAAAGCTAACATTTCAATGATATATTGTTTATTCATTTATATCCTGATTTTCGTACATTATAGCAGTCAAATTTATATTAAAAATTACATAAAATAAATCTTTTCGCATTTTTTTTAAAGAAAGCCAATAGTTTTGCAATTGCAATTCCTTTTCCTTTTAGGAATTGCCAGAGCAGATTTTTAGCTTGTTACTTTCTAAGCTCCGTTGTGAAGTTATTCAAGAATACTTCATCAACCCCATAATCTGTTCCACTGAACACATTTGTTCTTAAATATAAACATAAAAAAATGTTTTCTTAAACTGGGGTCATAATAACTTCTCCAAAGAAGAGAGTTCATTCAAAACATTAATTTGCTTCTTGGGGAAGCATATAAGCAGAGTGCTCTTTTAACTGAGTGAAATGCACAGCTGGTGGAGTACCAAATGTGTTGAAACCTTTTAAAAAACCCTGATAACTTTTTATTTCTTGCTGTCATTTTGAAAGCTTTGATGCCTTATCTAAAACTAAGCTGTATTCTCAAGACAGCTTAAAGTGCCAGATAAACTCAACATATTAAGCAGCACATGTAACAGAGCTGTCTGTTCTTTACCCATTTTTTTTCTATCCAATATCTGTAAGCAGGTAAAGTCATTCAATGGGTAAAAAACAGTTTTCTAACCTGTGTTATGAAGAGAACTTCAATTTCTGCATTATCAGCCATGATCATGCTGGCTAGCGAAGTGTGAGAGTTGAAATCTATGTAGACTGTGGGTTACCAGGTGGATAGATAACTTGGAACATATCTGACTATATCTGACTTCAAGTCATGAATCTTTTACCTGTACTCTAAAATGTGACACCTTATATTTCTCTCTGTTGAAGGGCATCTTGTTCCTCTCAGCCCAATATTCCAACTTAGATGAATTGCAATCTTATTCTGACATTCTGAAAAATTTGATGAGCAGCCTATCAATCCCATTATCATGGTCGTTAATAAAACTGTGATTAATGTAAGATCTGAAACAGGTGGATGTCAGCCTTACCAACTAGATCCGACAAGAAACATGATCAAATGAGCTAAATCTATGTAAGGTAAGGCTATGTTAACAGAATCTTGCAAGTCTGAAAGTACAATGTCCAGTGGTGGGATTCAATTTTTTTTACTATCAGTAAAAAACCCACCTCTGACAATGTCCCCAAGAAACTAGGGAGGACCCCTGGTGAAGCTCTTGTTCTGCCTACTATTCAGCTGCAAGCTGTGGCTTCTCTTATTTGACCATCCCTAGGTAGCATCCAGCATCAAAAATTACAGCAAGTGGTTCTATGTCCGGTTGCTGGGTGGTTGTGGCCATGGTGGGCATGGCCTAGTTGGCCTCCTGCATCATGGCAGGGGGGGTGTTTTTGCCCTCTCAGGCACTGGAGGCTTTCCTCAAGCTTTGGGAGGTGGAAAACAGCCTCCCCCTCGGGCCCCGGAGGCCCTCCAGAACCTGGAAATTGGCCCATTTCTGGTCTTCTAGAGCCTCCGGGAGGCCCGTTTTTGGCCTTCCCCAAGCCTCAGTATGGGCCCTGTAGTTACCTGACATCCAAAATGGGTCGCCTGGAGACTCCTAGGAGAAGTGGGGTGGGTGGGGTGGGGCCAGCCACGGGCGGAATTTATGGGTTCACCAAACTGGTCAGAACCTTAGATAGAGAATTGCCCAAACCACTGCAAGTCCCCAGCAGCCCATGCCTGGTAGCATCTCTTTCTCACATACCATTACAATCTCTCAAAGGAGTAACACTTCTTTGCCGATCATCCTTGATCTGTACAAGAAGGCACCTTCTTCTAGGAAATTTAAATTTGCTCAAGTATACTTGAGCTTGGTCTTCCAAGATGAGTACGGTAAAGGCAATAAATCCTCCCAAGTAACTCATCTGTGTGAAGAAAAGACTGTTCTGTTCTGCCTTTAGAAGGATTACTGAGTAGAAAGAAAAACCCTTGATATTTAAACCTTATTCAGAATATTATGCAAATAAATAAAAGTGCATATCAACAGGGTACATTAAATGAATCATACAAACATTAAACTAATAAAAAAACATACATTGCAAATATAAACATTATTTCTCTGTCATCTTAAAAGAGGGCTGATCAGAGAGCTACTTTAGCTTTGTACAGTTAAACAGAATTTCTTATCAGCCTACGTATCTCCACTTAGTCACTGTTAAGTCAAAAGGTTGTCAGTGCAACAAAGGTTCCTTTCCTAAAACAAAGGAAAATTACAGCAACAATGATCGGTATTCCCATTACCTCCATTGTTCAAGAGGCACAAAAGAGAATGCTGTTCACTTTTAGAAATATTTCTGTTTCTTGCCTCAAAGATGAAGCTATTTTTGCTTCTGTAATCTTAAGTAATTAAAACTGCAATATCTATCTATATCTGTCTGTCTGTCTATCTATCTATCTATCTATCTATCTATCTATCTATCTATCTATCTATCTATCTATCTATCTATCTATCTATC
>NW_020769317.1:25417392-25433114 GCF_900518735.1 Pseudonaja textilis
ATCTATCTATCTATCTATCTATCTATCTATCTATCTATCTATCTATCAGGAATATAAGTCACCTAACAGGTATTTGGGATAGAAATATATAAACCAGGGTAAACATTTTAAAACTGTATCTTTAAGAAAATGCAAAACTGTAATTAGGTGTGGTTTCTCAAACGGCCATAAGATGAAGCCAGAAACCTGGTTTGTCTTAGTCTGAGTCTCAGAGGAGAGTGTGAGTGTATCTCTGTTTCCTTCTGTTGGAAAAAGTTGCTGTTCCTCCATTTCTTCTAATTGACTGATATTTACTGGATTTGATATAAGTTTGTTACTGAACTGTTTTTGACACTGGACTTTGTTATTGAATTATCCCTGGATTGAAAAAACTGACTGATTTACCTGTGAATGACTTTGGATTGCTTGTTTGGCCTTTGCTTAACGTTTCTGGAAGTAAAACCCTACATTTACTGTACAGTGTATCTGTGTGCTGTATGTGCATTATTCAAACACTACTCTCAAATACGTCTCCCTGTATGCACTCATTCTCCTAACGGGGAATTACCTCAACACTATCTATCTATCTTGTTCTCATTACACCACTTTAGTAACTCGTGGCCAAAAAAAGAACAGGTAGTCTTCGACTTATGACCACATTTGAGCCCAACATTTATGTTGCCAAGTGAGAAATGTGTTAAGGGAGCTCTCAGACACTCTGTGGTCAGCACTTCTGATGAAGCAATAAACAACACACAAGTCCAAGCAAGCTGGCAAGAGTTTTTATTCCATTGCAGGTGTTACGACAACAAGCAGTAACGAGAATACCTGATTAAAGTCAGCTCTGAGCTTCTGCCGACTCAGAGCCCCATTTATCTAGTTCTGTAATTGCTCTGCTTCCAATATCCAGGCCCATCCCCTGTAAGCCAGCATCTGGTTTGTCCTGCATCCCACACCCACATGCATACCACCACTCGTGCACCCCAAACACCTCATCCAATCTCCTCCATCCCCCACCAATGTTGTGGCTATCTATCCTATCAGTCTCCAGTCATTCACGATCTTCGTTTCATAGCCCGGAGCCGCGGTTCCTCTTCAGTCAGCTGGGTGTCGCATCGTAGTCACTCAGGCATCGCCCTGCTGATATAACACAGCTGCGCCTGCTACCACCAACACACAGTTACACAGAGAGTCCAAGTCAGCTGGCGAGCGGCCCGGTAAGTTCTAGTGGTGTCATGCATGGCCCGAGCCGAGCGCAAAAGGAGCTTTGCCCCATTTTACGACTTTTCTCGCCACAGTTGTTAAGTGAATCACTGCAGTTGTTAAGTTAGTAAACTGGTTGTGAAGTGAGTCTGGCTCCCCCAATGACTTTGCTTGTCAGAAGGGGATCACATGACCGCAGAGCACTGCAACCGTCATAAAAGTGAGTCAGTTGCCAAGCATCTAATCACATGACCATGGAGATGCTGCAGTGGTCATAAGTGTGAAAAATGAGCATAAGTCACTTTTTTTCAGTCATCGTAACTATTGTAAATTGAGGACTCCCTGTATTCCCTGAAATTGGGGGTTATGGTGGGTGAAAATATCTTGCTTCTCTCTCACTCCCAGTCACACCAACTACAACTGGATCCAGCTGAAGTTTGCAGCATCGAGGTCAATTTTCCCACCAATCCCCAGCTGTTTTCCTGGACAGGAAATTCTATTTATAATTGATTCATGCAGATAAGATTTTATCTATAAGGCTATCTTTAAAAGCCTTTGAAAAAATTGTCCAAAATGCAGCAAGTTACTTGTTGTTCAATGCTTGTCTCTATGAATATAATACCACTAATCTTGTGGGCCCTCTATTGATTATCACTGTGGTTCCAGGTACAACTCAAAGCTACAATTAATTAATGAAGTAATTTATATTGGTTTGGTTCCTAGATACCTGCTGATAACAGGAATAACATATTCCAACCAGATATTTGAGGAGGAATTTCCTGCGGAAGCACTTTGCTCCAAATTTCTGAGGTGTAGTGGGCTGTGGGCAGAAAATGCTGCTGTCTCTAATTCTGTCAATTCTCTATAATAAACTCTCTAATGGAACTAGATTGGCCCATTCAATTACAGTCTTCTAGAAATTTAACTAGTTTGAAGTAGTAGTCAAGCTTCAAACCAGTGGTGGGATTCAAAAATATTTTACTACTGGTTCTGTGGGTGTGGCTTGGTAGGCGTGGCAGGAGAAGGATACTGTAAAATCTCCAGTCAGAGGTGGTATTTGCCGGTTCTCCAAACTACTCAAAATTTCCGCTACCGGTTCTCCAGAACTGGTCAGAACCTGCTGAATACCACCTCTGCTTAAAACCAGAAATTGATAAACCATGACTTCCAATCCTGCCTTAGGTACAAAGCTAGCAGGGTGCCCTTGGTCCATTGTCTTTCTTTCAGCCTTGGCAAAGAGGAAATGGCAAACCATTTCTGATATCCTGTCAAGAAAACTACAGGGATTGATCAATGCAGTTGCCAGGAGTCAAAATCTGACTTGAAGACATCTATTTTTTTTTTCAAAAGTCCAAACTTATGAAGTTAAAAATGATAGTTTGTTATCAATCATTTTGTTTTTATTTCCTGAGCATTGCAACTGATTTTTCTATTCTTTTGCTTTACTATTCTATTTTCTATAAATGGAAATGTTGCATAAATATTTTGTATTAGGTTTGGGGGCTATTTGGAATTTGAGACTATTATTTTACTCTGAATCTAGATTTAATGGCATATAATTGATCATTATCCTTGTGTCCACTCATATGTTTAAGGAGGTGTAAGAAATGTCTTCAAGAAGATTCTTCTTAGATAAGGCTTCACATGTTTGTGTGTATGTTTGTGTGTGTGTGCATATACTACTACATATCCTTGTCTTCTATTGGCAATCTATATTAATGGATGCTGATAGAAGTCCAGTAGCACTGTTGTTGTTACCTAGTTTGGTAATGAAACATCTGCAAGAAAACCACCAGAGAACAACAAAGACCCTACAGTTTGATAGATTAGTTACATCTTCATTTAAAAATCACTTCTTAAAAGCTTCGCAGGGAAATGTTTCCACCTGAATTTAGTTCACTGGAGGAACTAGGTGCGTTGTTGATCTGTGGATTAATCAACAAAAAAGTCCTGTTTTTTTTTCCTTTTCTTTCTGTATCTTGAAGTAAGTAAAAAGTGTGACGTGATGTCTGATTCTAAACAAACTTTCCTCATTGTTCTGCTACATATTGAAAAATGTGTCAGTCCATCAATCTATGCACACACTTTACACGGGGCATTTATCTTGTAAAACATGAGGGAAAACATTGGACAATTATCCTGCAATCAACTTCTACATAAATATGGACAAATACTGTATGTTAATTTTCATTTTCTCACAGCTTCAGTGTAAAGCAAACATTCTTTCCATCTCATTAATGAAAAAAAAATGTGTAAGTGTAGATAAGTGTTGATCAAAAGAAAGCAAAACGAAGTTCTTACCAATCTACACTAGCCAGATTCAAGAGAAAGACTTATTCTAGCATTGGAAAAACTTATATTACCTAACATGTTTAGCTGTTTAACATCAACCTCTCAATAAAGAAAGGGGTCGTCAGCTATATCATGTACTTACTGTCCAGATTTCCAAAGATTCAAAGCTAGAATTTTAAGAGTTTAAAAATGTTTAAATTAAGAGTTCAGTTTTAATGTTAAAGTTTCAGATTGTTTCAAATGTATTTGTAGCATTTGCTGAATACTTAGTTCAATTAAATTCTCGAAACTCACAAATAATGCATAGATATTTTCACAGCTTGAATCACACTGAAGTTAACATTGACCTCTCAAACTAAAGTACTAGAAAAAGATGTTGAGTTCCATTCCCTGAGAATTATGAGGGATGTAGTTTTGTTGGTCTATTAAGCACATTACATTGAAGAAGTTGTGTAAAACAAGGCCTAATTTTATTTCAGCAGTAACAATGTCCATGTCTTCAACTGTAACCTAAGTCATTATCAGATTTCCAGCTTAATTCTCAAGATTCTAGAAATGAGAAGCTCCTTTCTACAAAGCTAAGCTTTAGTTCTGAAGTTCCTACATGTGAAATGGGGACACAGTCCATTGCTGGGCTCCCATCAGAACTAAGAATCACCACATAGACCAGTGATGGTGAACCTTTTTGTTGTGGTGAGCCAAAAGTATGCATCTGTGCCAGCATCCACAATGCAATGCGTCCTACCCTCTCTGTGCATGCACGCACAACATCCCCCTGCCGCCTTACCTGAACTGCACATGTGTATGCCTCCCAGCTGATTTTCAGCTCATTTGAGGCCATTTTCATCCTCCCGGAGGCTCAAGGGAAGCCTCTGCAGCCCCGGGAGGCCAAAAAACGGGCCTTCTCTTATGTTAGGAGGCAATTAGCACACTGGAACATTACTGTGTAACACAGAAGTTTTAGTGTAAACACTACTATTTCCATAATTGAGGGTTAATTTAAACATATGTTTTTGTTCCAATAGGATAAGGAATTTTATGCTGTGGTTTATCTATGAAAGACAAGGGTACCCAGAACACAATACAAAAACACAGCTTGCCTCTGATTCTCTGAGTTGAAGGTGAACAAGCAAGAAACTTCTCATTGCACCTGTTTTTTTTTTCTGAAAGTCCTACAAAGTTGGTTTATCTTTATCTGATATAAGCTTGCCTACTCAAATGAAACATGGTGAGCTTGGCATCAAGATGTTGGTTAGAAAAACTGAGTTCCGTATGAATTAACCTAAGCTATGGCCTTCAAACTCATGTCTTTCATAAGTCCCATGAGATGTTTGAGTTAACCTTCTAAAGGTAGAACCATTCCAGCAGTGTGTAGCAGCAGCCAAAAAAGCTAATGCAATACTAAGCTACATTAACAGAGGGATACAACTGAGATCAAGTGAGGTACTAATACCACTCCATAAGGGCTTAGTAAGACCACACTTAGAGTGCTGCATCCAGTTTTGCTCACCACATTATAAAAAAGATGTTGAGACTCTAGAAAGAGTGCAGAGAAAAGCAACCAAGATGATTAGGGAACTGAAGACTAAAACATATGAAGAACGGTTAGAGGAACTGGGCATGGCTAGTCTAGTGAAGAAAAGAACCAGGGGAGACATGATAGCAGTATTCCAATATTTGAGGGGCTACCACAGAGACGAGGGGGTCAAGCTATTTTCTAAAGCACCTGAAGGCCAGACAAGGAATAATGGATGGAAACTGAACAAAGAGAGATTCAACCTGGAAATAAGGAGAAACTTTCTGACAGTGAGAACAATTGACCAATGGAACAGCTTGGCCTCGGAAGTTGTGGGATCATCATCACTTGAGACTTTCAAGAAGAGATTGGACTCCCATCTGTCAGAAATAGTGTAGGGTCTCCCGCTTGGGTGGGGGGGGGTTGGACTAGATGACCTACAAGGTCCCTTCCAACTCTGATTATCTGTTTATCTATAAGAAAAGTTTAGAATGAAAATATTGATGCATTGCATAATGATTATGGATTTTTCCTAATCCGGTAAGACTTTTGTCTTCAAATTGCACATTCTCTATTATCAGTTACCAAAAAGCAACAGACAATGAAGGACTTTTTGTTTGAATAATTTGGTTAATTTAGATGATGCCTGCTTAATTTTATATTTGAAAAGAAATGTTAACTGTAGCCATGAAATAAAGAGACATCTTTAGGAGAAAGACTATGACAAATTTGGATGGATATTATGGTTAAGTTACAGTGACAACAAACCTATGAGTGTGAAAATTGGAGCCTCAGAAAGGCTGAATTAATAAAAACAATGCCTTTAAATTGTGGAGATAGGATAAAACTCAGAATATTTCAAACCAGTAAGAAGAACAAATCATTTAATTGAAGATTTTATATTCATTCATTCATTCAGTTTTGACGTTTATTTACCAATGAGTAAGTTAAACATTTTAGGCAAGCAAAATAAATAAGTAATTAGCCTATAATTTCCTGGTGTTTCCCTTTTGGTAGGTCTTTTTGAATTATATTAGTTTTGCCAGTTATTAACAAGACACTGATATTTTATCCACCTATTGGGTCCTTCCCCAGGACCCAGGATAGGCAAATGTTAGATCAAGGGTCTTGGTAAACTTGGCAAGTTTAAGACTTGTGGACTTCAACTCCCAGAATTCCTGAGCTAACATGACCAGAGGAGGAATTCTGGGAGTTGAAATCCACAAGTCTTAAAGCTATCAAGTTTGAAGATCCCTGTGTTAGATAGTGCTAAAGATATCATTGCAGGATATAAGCTGTTCCAAGTAAAGCTACCTTTTACAATTGACTGATGGTAATTTTGTCAATGCTATGGTGTTCAGAGGGTGCTCAGAAGTTTTAGAACTGCACCCAAGGTGACTATTACTATTGGTATTATCTTACCATAGCTCACTAGGCAGTCCACTGTTTGCAGAGGTATTATTGAGGTTCGGGGGTGTGATGGCTTAGGTGTTAGAGATGGGATGAGCTCCTGTAACTTGTGCCAGCCCACCTTTGCAATTCAAAAGCATGCAAATGGGAATAGGTAAATGGGTACCGCTTGGGTAAATGGTAGGAAGGTAACAGTGTTCCATGTGCCTCAGCCTCAGAATGGTCATGCTAGCCACATGACCAAAAAAATGTCTTTGGGCAATGCTGGCTTCCTTGGCTAAGAAATGGAGATGAGCAATGCCCCCTAGAGTCAGGGGATATTGGAACACTTACCTTTGCCTGTTATGGTTCATTGTATAGTTAGATGTTTAGCAGGATTTGGCATTTATCAAGACATCCCAAAGAACCTGGGACAGACAGATATTGTTTTATGGTATTAAAGATATCATCAAAGAATGTAAGATACTATACTACTACTATTGGGTTTCATATAAAATATTATTTCAATGTATAAGGGGAATTTTCAGTATGCCTACTGTGTAATGAAAAGAGAAGTACTGTATTAGCAAATAACCAGCTGATTTTTTTTTTCAGAAGGAAGAACTATATACAAATAAATCAGCAAATGTGTAATCTTACTCTACTGGGATCAAAGAGCTCAGAGATTTAACAAAATACTCTATAGCCTAGCTCCTGATATTAGAAATATCTTGTTTCTTTTTTCTTTCCATTAAAACTCATAGGTATATTTCAACATTATGTACTTTAGCTTAAAAAATTCTAACTATCGTTTTGGCTTAGAAATTCTGGGAGCTGAAGTCCACAAATTTGGATATTACCAGATAGAAAGAGTAGCTTCATCATCTGACCCCAGATATTTATTTATTTGATGGATACATAGTGCTGCCAGCTCAAACAAAGTAATTGAGTTCCATACAACAGCAACAACAAACAATAGACCCCCCCGCAATAAACATATACTATTAAAAACCTGTAAAATAACAACTGAACATGATAATTAAACTACCAAAAGGGTTAGGGTCACAAGTAGACCCAAATGCCTTAGGAAAGGGGGATTACTTCTTCCTCTTTTGTTTGAACTTTATGTGAATTCTCCAGATTGGGTTTGACATGTTATGTCAAGTCTGCTGCATATGTAGGATGAAAAATATAAAATTTTCATTTCTGCACTGGGCTATAAAAGAAGAGATGCAGCCTTCTCCAGTTTGAAGAGACTAGTTATTTGTGCTCCCTAATTAGATTATAAGAGTTCAAGTCTAGAGAACCAAGGTTCCTTGCTAAACTGGCCTTCTAGTAGCTAATAGGCACATCTATCTTTTTTATTGTAAAACAAGATTTACAGGACAGTTGAAGAGGCACAAATGAGTGTTCTTTTAAAATTATGTCTAACTTCATGCTTTATAATAGGACGGTGAAGCTATTCAATAAAAGATTGGATGTTCCAAATATCCTCCCCCAGAGCTTCACTGAGTCTACACATTCTGATCCACCTCTTAATCTGGTGTAGTTCCTAGATCAGTGGTGTCAAACTCGATTTCATTGAGGGCTGCATCAGGGTTCTGTTTGACCTTGGGGGCCCAGGGTGGGTGTGGCTAGGTCAATGTCATTCATGTCGAGGGTGCCTGTGATAGCCTGAGTACTCTGCATGTGAAAACAGGTTCCCGAGCTCTGTTTTCAGCTACAAAGGCCTCCTACAACCCTCTGCCACTGAAAACAGAGCTCAGGAGGCCTTCCAAGCTCCATTTTCACTGGCAGAGCTACCATGGGCTGATCCTTTGCTGTTTCCAGGGGGGCCAGATCTACACACCCCATGGGCCAGATCCAGCCCCCAGGGCTTGAGTTTGACACCCCTGTCCTAGATAGTTACTGCAGCTGTCAGTAGACTAATTAAAGAGGGGGCATAACAGATAAGGCACTTTTAACCTTTGTAAAAGGAGTACATGCTGATTCCATGAATAAAAGCTAGAAACAAAAAGCATAAGACTTTATCTAAAGCAATGCCCTAGTGGTAAAGTGATTAATTGTTTCAGCCTTTCCTTCCCACTTTGAAAGATAAATCTCACAAGGGATAAACAAACTAAAGCTTTAGTTAAAAAAAAAAACTTAAAACAAACAATGTGACAAAGAAGACCTAACTTATCCAAATATATGCAGTGCTCTTGGCAAGCCACCAGAGGGTAGTGGCCTGCTATAATTAGTTATCTGAAGAGACACCCGGCCCTGAAGTGATATATTAGCTCCCAAGAAATTAAAAAGTAAGGAGTAACATTTGAATACTCTCTGAAATTACACAGAATAACCTACTTTCACAGAGAAACAGCAATAAAGCTTTTTACTCTCACTGAAAAAAAAGTTAACCCAATAACCGTACAGTTACCTATTTCTTGGGGTAATCTGAATTGCAAAACAAAGTCTTTGGCTTTTTTGCCTCCCTTGGCGTTTAAAAATAATTTTAGCAATTTATCAGTACTGTAATGCAGATGGTATACTCCTTTTGGTCCCCCCTTGTTTCCCCAGCTCAAGCACAGAAATTGCTTGCTCTGTGACCCTGGAGTTCTGACTTCCCACATTAAAAAGAACAAAGCTACCCATCTATCTACAAGAGGAAGGGTTCAGGGATTCTTCTGAGCTTATATATTAAAGTCCATGCCTGAGAAAAAGCATGTATTTGAACTTGAATTCTCTCTATCAGTTAGACTGGCAGAGATTCTAATAGTACTGTCAAAGTTGGCTGACTACAATACTCGTGCATCTTGCTGCTATTAATATCAGAGCAATTTTGAGACTGAGCTTCTAAAAGTAGTCCTCCAGCTATTATTGCAAAGGTAGGTAGGCTTGAAAAGAGCCATGATAATGCAGTGGATAGAGTGCTGTACTGCAGGCTACTTCTGCTGACTGCCGGCTCCCTGCAATTTGGCAGTTCAAATCTCACCAGGCTCAAGGTTGACTCAGCCTTCCATTCTTCCAAGCTGGGTAAAATGAGGACTCAGATTGTTGGGGGCAAGAGGCTGGCTCTGTAAATGGCTTGGAGAGGGCTATAAAGCACTGTGAAGTGGTATACAAGTATAAATGCTACTGCTATCGCTTTCTCAGTTGTTGTAAAGCAGTCGTTAAACAAGATATCACATGACTACTTTGCTTAACAACTGCAATCCATCTCTCCCACTTACATTCAATTAAGCAACTGCATGAGTTGTTAAACAGAGTGGAAGGAAGAGAACCCAGGTCCATCAAATGCAGGAGACCTGGGCTCTTTTCCCAACCCATCATAGCTGGATCAACTTACTTTCTGCATTGTTTTGTAGCTACTGACTACCCAGGCCAACTACTCCATCCTGAAAACAGGCCCTATTCTTGTGATGGTTCAGAAGGCTCCTTCTCCAAATCACGTAGCTTTCTGAACATTTGTGAGAATGATGGCATTCAGCAGAATTTTCACTAGATTCGAAGTCTGTTCATCCACTAAGCCAAGAAATCCCCCCTCTAGAGGGGAATTTCCTTGACTTGCTGGAGGAACAGGTCTCAAATCTGGTGAAAATTCTACCTAACATTACCATTCTGGAAGGTTCTGGAAGGTTCAAAGCCAGTCTTTCTGAACCTTTCAGAAAGAAGACATGTGCTGGGATTTTCCCCTCCCCAAACGTTAATGAAAGGTAGCCTTATGAATATTTTTGCTAGATATGAAGTCCATTCCTCCAATGTACATCGACTTTCTGAGGAGCTGGCACAGGAGATTGAAAAATGCCAATCATGTGATTGAGGGCAGTTGGTAATCCATCAAAACGCAAACAATTGCCAAGCACTCAAAATACAGTCACATGACCCAGGGTGCAGCATGACCATTTACAATGTCTGGATATGTGTAAAACGACCAGTAGTAAGGCAAAGACTAATTGTATTATCCTACTTCCATTTTATTTCTAAATCTCCTTCTTCTGTAAGAGAGATGAAAGATTGGGAACTTGCTCTTGGCAGTCTTGACTGCCTCAGTATTATCTTGGAGAAAGGTCACAAGTGAACCCAGTTCTAGAAAAAATCTGATTGAGAATACTGGTAAAATAGCAGCAAAACCCATTTTCAATAGTTTCATGTCTTTGCACTGGAAGTGGAATGACAACAAATCTATCAAACCTAAAAGCAGAGAACCTATCCATCATTAAACCTGGACAGTCAAAAACTGTTATTGATGTTGCATAAATTTGGCAGAACTGCCAGAAAGACCAAGCTATGATTGCCAGACATTGACTATTATTAGATTTTTAATATGTCTTGTTTTCATCTTTCATCACAACTATTTCTGCGTGGAGTCCTTAAGTTTTCTTTAAGCGTTTAGATATCATAAAAGGAAACCTGCTCTAATGTTGCAAGTCTTTGTCTCCGTTTTTGATGACAATAAAAAATAAGTCTATTACCCTATAAAATCATCAATGGTGAAGCAACTATTTAGATTGTAGCATTAAAATAATGATGAGCTTTTATACATAATACCGGGGAGATTAGTGAAATGGCATATCCTTTCATTTCTGAATTCAACATACTGAAATTGGAAAGAGGGTACATCAGTGGAACAACTATAGTCAGAAGAAGCATAAAACATGCATGAATATGAGATTCACCAGCAAGTCAAAATGTCAGCTTTTGGTTGCATTTGTGATAGTGTCACAGAGTTCACAAATAAAAGGATAGAGGGAAAACAGAGTACTGCAACAGATAGCAGATGAGACAGAAATATTTGCTCCTATTTTAGCTTAGGTTATTCTGAGGAGAATATCAATGTGTGCTATCTACTAGGGAATTGGAAAGAGCTATTTGAAAGATAAGAAGTCCAGCATGAGGTTATTATAAACATAGTCAGAGAATATACAGTATAGTCACTCTGAATGAATTAAAATGAGTTACACTATATTCAGAGATATTTATGTAATTTTATTTATATCCCACCTTTATTATTTTTATAAACCCTCAAGGTGGAGAATATCTAATATGGCTAAACTAGTAAGGGGCTCGAATGTCCTCAATAGAAGACAACCCAGATTATGAGAATTATGATTATCAAATCCAACGGAGACCTTTATTTTTCAGAGAGTGGCATCCTTAGCTTGCAGAACAGAGAAATCGTGACAATTGACCTCAGATATCTAAAGGTTTGATAGAACTGAAGAAATTGGATGAGAAGTGAAAAATCTGCGGAAAAACAAGAAAGTCTAGTTGCCTCTTGGAAAAGCACCTTTGGGACAATCATAACCTGGATAATTGAAAATATCCATAGATGTCTGATAGACAAGCTTGGCCAACTGGGGTTCTCAAGGGGTGGGATTCAAAAAGTTTTACTACTTGTTCTATGGGTATGACTTGGTGGGCATGGCTTGGTGAGCATGGCAGGGGAAGGATATTGCAAAATCTCCATTCCCTTCCCTCTCCAGGGAAAGGATACTGTAAAATCCCCATTCCCTCCCCACTCCTGGGGGAAGGTTACTGCAAAATCTCATTCTCTCTCCAACCCATTAGCCTGCTTTCCAGCTCCATTCTCCTGTGCAGGGCAACAAAAGAAGACCCAGCCGATCAGCTGGGGCTCCGGAGGCAGGGAATAGAGGGGGGCGGGGCCAGTCAGAGATGATATTTGCTGGTTCTTCGAACTACTCAAAATTTCAGCCACTAGTTCTCCAGAACTGGTCAGAACCTGCTGAATACCACCTCTAAAGTTCTCCCACCATTCATGCTGGGACATCAATGAAACTAATGGGGAAAATGAGTGAAGCAATTCCAGCTGAATTTACAAGGTGGGTCTGAGGATAAATGCTGTATAATAATGGAACATTATTCAGAAAGTGGTAATTGTCCTTGGCAAGCTCTAGAAATAAGCAATATGAACAAGCTAACTGAAGTCTCAATGCTGTTGTTCATGGAATTTGTATGCTCCCCAAACCTAAAGTTTTCTGGGGAGTAGTAGTGAGGTGTTGAAAATAGTTACAACTAAGAGGAGTTTGTACTAGGTTTTATTACTCTACCTTGCTATACTCAGCTGCTGAAGATGCTTCCCCTTGTCATTTGTTAATCATTTATATGAACCAGTTATTATTTATCTATGTGCATACACATAATTTTAAGTTTGGCTTCTAATAGTAAAGTTTGGGGCCAGCCAGGTAACAAATGAATATATCTTTAAGTTTTGTTCAGGCTTTCATCTGAATTTATGGAGGCCACCCAAATGGTTGAAAACAAAGTCATGGACACAACTTCACCCTCTACTTTGTCAGTCTGGGAGGAAGACTGTATATCATTTGAATGTGTCTTCTAAAACTCTGTTTTACTGGAGTCTGGAACTAGGCATACTATTATAACTCAAAAAACAAAAAGCAAAACAAATACCACTCTTTCAAGCCACAAATTAAATGCTTGGAAGTTAGAAAGAAATACAAAAAATGATGGGACCACAATGGGAAGAAATGGAAATCTCTCCTTCTCTACCCAACTTGGAGTTTGTCACACATTTATTCAAGGGTGTCTGCAAGTTGTAATTAAAACGAAGATAAAATGCATACAGAGCTGCATTTATTTGTACATTTTAAGACAGTTTTATTGTCTGCATTTTGTAATGTGTGTGTGATAAAACAGACTCATGATCTAGTGATTGTGCAAAATTATGTTTATTTCTAAGAACTCCCAAAGGTGTTTTTTTTTTTTTTCAAAAGGCAACAGGACTTTCTTTGTTGTTGCTTGAAGATGTTTCACTTCTTATCCGAGAAGCTTCTTTGGTTCCGAATGAATGGTGGAGAATGGAAGGATTTATATTCCTTGCAGCCATTTGATTGTTAGCATCATTGATAGGATTCTTTTTTTTTTTACTACTGGTTCTGTGGGCATGGCTTGGTGGGCATGGCAGGGGAAGAATACTGTAAAATCTCCAGTCAGAGGTGGTATTTGCCAGATCTCCAAACTACTCAAAATTTCTGCTACCAGTTCTCCAGAACTGGTCAGAACCTGCTAAATACCACCTCTGCTTAGCATTCTCTCTGAGAGTCATTGAGGCCACTTGGAGATTTATCTGTGCCCTCGAGGTCACCTAAATAGTACAAATAGGTGTGGAATGTTCTTAGAACTGCTGAAAGGGCTGTGTTGTTAAACAAGAGATGGGGGTGTTGTATCCTTCCCCCTCTGTTGAGTCAAATCCCTTTTTCAACCATGACTTGGATTCTGAGAATCACCATAGACATTTTCTATGAACTCTGATTATGAAAAGTAGCTGTTCTGAAGCCAGAGGCTTCTCTTTGTTGGGCCTTGCAGGGTCATAAATCTAGTACTAAAACCAGATTGAGGAATGAGCTAGGAAAGTTTGTTTTCTGAGTGCTGTGAAAACAATTTTCATTCACGTTAGCAGCTTCTGCCAACTTCTGAGGTCCTTGAGCCTCAACCAAGCAAGGCATTTAAAGGAAGAAATATAGTTCCAGGTAGGTCTAAAAATATCTTTCCGGAGGGTTCTTTAATCACATAAAGCAGTTGCAGGTGGCTTTAAACTGATATTCCATGGAACAGGGAGGAGAATGTTCAATTATGTCTTCTAAACATTTGTCAGCTCTTAACAACATCACACACCCATTACTGCTTTTCTCCTTGTTGACATGGAATCAGAGGTGGTATTCAGCAGGTTCTGACCAGTTCTGGAGAACCGGGAGCAGAAATTTTGAGTAATTCGGAGAACTAGTGGTAACCTTCAAGGGAAGTACTAATACCACTCTATAAAGCCTTAGTAAGACCACACCTAGAGACTGCATCCAGTTTTGTTCACCACATTATAAAAAAGATATTGAGACTCTAGAAAAAGTACAGAGAAGAGCAACCAGGATGATTAGGGGACTGGAGGCTAAAACATACCATGAATGGTTGCAGGAACTGGGCTTGGCTAGTCTAGTAAAGAGAAGGACCAGGGGAGACATGATAGCAGTCTTCCAATATTTGAGGGGCTGCCACAGGAAGGAAGGGGTCAAGCTATTTTCTAAAGCACCTGTAGGCCAGACAATGAATAATGGATGGAAATTGAACAAGGAGAGATTTAACCTGGAAATAAGGAGAAACTTTCTGAGAGTGAGAACAATCAACCAATGGAACAACTTGACCTTGGAAGTTGTGGGAGCTTCATCACTTGAGACTTTCAAGAAGAGATTGGACTGCCATTTCTCAGAAATGGTGTAGGATCTCCCGCTTGGGCAGGGGGTTGGACTAGATGACCTACAAGGTCCCTTCCAACTCTGATTATCTGTTAACTGTTCCACCAGGAGTGGGGAGGGAATGGAGATTTTACAGTATCCTTCCCCTGCCATGCCCACCAAGCCACACCCACCAAGCCATGCCACGCCTACCAAGTCATGCCCACAGAACCGGTAGTAAAAATGTTTGAATCCCACCACTGCATGGAATGTGTAGGTACATATTCTGCTGAAGAATGACACTTGGAATCTTCTAACTAAACATAGAGTCCTGACAAGTTTCCTTTAACTAAAATGAAGAAAATTGTTTGAAGGGTTGTCGTATGCAACATAGAGTAGACTCTACTCCAAAGGGCAGAACTACAACAAAATGATAGAAGTGACAGGTGACAAGATTTCAGTTAAACACTAAGAGATGCTTCCTAAGAATAAGCATTGTCTGAAGGTGGAATAGACATTAGGGGACACTTGTCAGTGTTCCTGCCAGAACTAATTTTTGGTGATTCTATGAATATTCCACAACATTTGCAGACCTGCTTGAAGTTATTAGGTGTAGAAAACAATTGCGGACCGAGACGATTGAAACTGAATAACAAAGGTGCAGAACTGCCACATCTGTAGAAATAAACAGATCAAAACAGAGGGGGAAAAAAGGCAAATGAAGGACATGGATGAAGATAGAGTATCAAACTGCAAGGCTGAAAAGCAAGACAAAAGACACGTGGTGTATAATTGAAAAGTAATTTTAAATATTTGAGGGTACTAAAAAGTGATATTTTTTTTCTGTAGTGTTTTATGTATCAGCATCCATATTTGAAATGAGTGATCATATAGCCACTGATACAGGAAAGATGATGTATTTTTTAATATTCTAAGATATTAAATGGATTGTGTATCAGTAAAAATGTATGTAGTCCAGTGTGGAAACAAGTCTACATTTGGGCACCTATCCAACAGAATTCTACAAATATTTTATTAGAATACTGTGAAGGTATACAACAAGTGGAATATCCATGTATTTGGGAATATAATTAAAGATCTACAAATAAGAGAAAGAAAGAAAGAAAGAAAGAAAGAAAGAAAGAAAGAAAGAAAGA
>NW_020769317.1:25433124-25472879 GCF_900518735.1 Pseudonaja textilis
AAGAAAGAAAGAAAGAAAGAAAGAAAGAAAGAAAGAAAGAAAGAAAGGAAGAAAGAAAGAAAGATTACCAAGATCAGAGCAGGTTCAGTCAAACCATTTTAGAAATGATAGATATGTGTAGATAGATAAATAGAAAACAGAAAAAGCGAAGGAAAGACCCCATATGATACACACTTCAAAACCCATAGACAAGGGACATATAGAATCATTTTTCATTAACTCTGAGAAAGTTCTATAGCTTATAAATGAACAGAAGAAAAGTGGGTAGTTAGATGTCTATGGAGATTCTCAGTCACCCATGTCATTGTTGTCCCAAAGGTGCTTTTTCATAAAGCAACTGGCCTTTGTTTTTCCTTGAAGATGTTTTGTTTCTCATCCAAGAAGCTTCTTCAGTTCTGACTGAAGTGAGTAGCTAGGTTAGTATCTTGCCTAACTGGAAAAGCACTTAGGGTTAAATCACTTAGAGTTAAATCAGTCAATCATCAGAGCAGTGGTGTGATTCAATTTTTTTTACTACTGGTTCTGTGGCCATAGCTTGGCTTGGTGGGCGTGGCTTGGTGGGCATGGCAAGGCAAGGTTAGTGCAAAATCTCATTCCTCCCCACCACACTAACCTGCTTTCCAGCTCCATTCTCCTGTGCAGGGCAACAAAAGAAGACCCAGCTGATCCGCTGGGACTCAGGAGGCAGAGAAGAGACGGGGGCAGGGCCAGTCAGAGGTGGTATTTGCCGGTTCTCCGAACTACTCAAGATTTCCACTACTGGTTCTCTAGAACTGGTAGCAACCTCTGAATATAACCTCTGCATCAGAGGTAGTAACAGATTACAAAAGAGTAAATAAGTTGCTTTGCATAAGTTTGAAGTAACACAATGTTTATATGAGACATTATAATTTCATCTTCATAGTGGCATATTCTGGATGCCTCTAGTCATTGTATATCTTAACAAAGTATTAAATTGCCAGTAACATCAGTTTTTGAATCTGGAATTGTACAATATAATATGTTATACAGTATTTTGCTTTGGGCAGCAAAATATTTTCAGCCAGTCCTAAAATGTGTGTTTATTAATATGTCATTTAGCAAAACGGCTTTGCGTTTCTCATATGATGAAACATTTTAGCTTGTAGATAAAGAAAACATACCATATTCATACTTTAACATTTCAGAAGCTGGTACCACACAAGCAGTAAAACAGACCACTGTATCAGAGTTTGGCAGATTAATGACACATCCAGCTGTTACTGTTTCCAGTCTCCAGGCTGTCAAAACCAGTTTGTACAAGATCCCTCATTCTACAAACTGCATCCATCATCTCTTCAGCTGGTCCTGAAATACAAAGAAGAAGAAGTAAGCCATCAGTATATCAGCCCAGTTGCCATAGAGTCGCAGAAGCAAAAAATTCTTCCCTCTCCATTCCGAGATATATTAAGAATATAAATTGTTTTATTTGCAGCCCCTCATATCTAACTTCTAAATTGTTTTTGCCAGGAATAATTGCAGAAAGAAAGATTGCAATGAGAAACCCATGTTTCTCTTTAAAAGACCAAAAACCAAGGCGCTGGTAGGTGTGTGACGAGAGTGCTCTCTTTTTTTCTTTTTTCAAAACCGGTAAATGAACCATCCACAGACTCCATTAGAGTTGCAATATTTCAAAATACATGACTTGCCTTAAGTTTGGCTCTGCTGCCAAAGAAAACAGAGTGGGATCACATGGGCATTCAATCAAAGCAACTTTTTAAGGCAAAACTACGTGAAACATGGCCCATCTCTTAATGTCAGCCAAGGGAGATGGCAAAATCCTCCTATCCCAAGTGTTTGTTGAGATAGTGTGACTTCTTTTGTTGGGATGTACGATTTGCCTCTGTGGGAAGCTTAATTTTATCAACTTAAAATGTTAATTCTTAATTCAATGAAACCCCATATTAAGGTGGTTCAGATATGATATGCATACCTTTAAAAATAATGAATGTATTATCCCAAAGGTGCTTTTTCAGGAGGCAACTGGACTTTCTTGTTTTTTCTTTTGAAGACTTTTCGCTTCTCATTCAAGAAGCTTCTTCAGCTCTGACAGGAGAGTGGGCAATGGAAGGATTCCATTCAAAAGAAAAAAGCGTCCTGAAAAAGCACCTTTGGGACAACCATGACCTGGATGGCTGAGAATCTCTACAGACTTTTAGCTATACCATTTGGGATGAAGACCCTTTGAATGGTGTGGGATTAGGAATGGATTTCCAGATTAAAAATTGCAGGCTACAAAGAACCAGGAGCACTATTCAGGTGATCCTGATGACACAGATAAATCTTCAAATGACCTTAATGACCTGCTAAATGGATTCAAATGACCAGCTATCTGCAAGGAATATAAATCCTTCCATTCCTTCCACTATCCAGTCAGCGCTGAAGAAGCTTCTTGGATGAGAAGCAAAACGTCTTCAAAAGAAAAAAAAACAAAACAAGAAAGTCCAGTTGCCTCCTGAAAAAGCACCTTAGGGACAACCATGAGCTGGATGGCTGAGAATCTCTACAGACTTAATGAATGTATTATTTCTCACGAAGGCAAATATATGTGTCACAGGATAATGTTGCGAGATCTGATAAGAGTCGGTCATCAGGACCGGAAGTTTAGTCTTCTGAGCTTTTGGACTCATGCTGGAGCCCATCTTCAAGGAATTTCTCTCTACTAGATGTTCTGGTGAGAGAGAAGTTCCCCAAGGATGGACTCCAGCATGAGTCCAAAAGCTCAGAAGACTAAATCTTTGGTCCTGGTGATTGATCCAGTTTGGATCCTGTATTATTTCTAGTGGTTCTTCCTAGAATTGTTGAATTGCTAACATGCTTACATGTTTTCCTGTTGGAACCACTTGCCCAGCTTAGGCGTCACAGCCCTGAGTCTTCCTATTACTACTGGATTCATTTTGTCCTTTACTTTTCACATTGCCCCTAGTTTCTTCGTTCCGGCCCAGACTTCTCCAACTTCTTATATTCTTTTCTGATGTTGCTGTCACTTGCCACTGCCACACGTATCACCACTGCTGTCTTCTGATCCTTGTGATTCTATCACAGTGTCTGGCTAATTGGCCAATATCTGCCTGGTTGTCTGGATCTGGAAGTCCCGCAGAATCTTAGCTAGGTTATTTTCCATAACCTTCTATGGAATCTACCTTCTGAACTTGGGAAGGTCTAACCCATACACTATGCAGATGTTCCTATATGGTTGTGCTATTCAGTTATATGCTGTTCCTGTCTGCATCTTATACCCTGCCATTATATGTTGGAGTCAGGGGTGAGATTCTATGGGTTTGGATCGGTTCAGGCCGCTTTGGGTGAACCCCTTGTTCCAATGATCAGCTGGCTGTGATCCAGTTTGCTGTGACATGCCTGCCTGCCCACCGCTGCTCTTCCCTGTGCTTTATTTCCTTTGTTTAGAGCACAGCTGATTCATGCGGCAGAATAACTGCTTTATTCACAGAGGCTGCAGTTGAAGGTAAGTCTGGGCTTTTAAAAATGTGAATCATGTGCACGGAGCACGTAATCACCAAACCGGTTGTTATACTGGTGGAATCCCATCTCTGGTTGGGGTTTCTCTGAGACCTTTCTGCATAGTCTGCAGAGCGTGCCTAGTATGGTAGACTCCTGCTTCTATGGATCTGGTGCTTATTGCCTGTTCTTGTATTGTTATGATCAGTGCCTTGGTGCTGTCTTTTAGTTTAGCCCTTTCCAGACACTGGATTCTCCAATGTCTGCACCTCAGTTATCTATCAACTATATCCCATCTCATCTTACCTTGCCATGACACTTCCTTTGCCTGATCTTCCTCTCATTGTCTGTTGTTGCTTCAGGCATTCTTTCAGCAGGTCACTTTTGAGTGCCAACTTACTGATATACTTCTGGATGCTCTGGCTTTGACACTCAACAGACTGGAGTGATATATATATCAGAATATATATCACTCAAGTCTGCTATATATATATTCTTAAGTTTTCATGGGTACTTACATGTATGGTATTCAGCTTTGTTTGGGTATTTTTCCACATCATTATAGTTGTGCTTTTAAAGTTATAGCAATGTTTCGGCAGAATCTCATCTGCCGTCATCAGGCTTGTGTATTGTGTTCGTCTGTGAGTCAGACTTTCACAGCCGTTTCAGTTTTAAATTTGGGGCTAGCCTACTGCTGTGCCAGAATGTTTTTTTCTTCATTCTGATTGGTTGGGAGTCTTGGTCTGTGTTTATTGGTCTTGGAGTTTGCTGTGCTCTGCTTGATTCGTGTTTCTAATATTTTCTGTCTGTTTTGTGGCTTTTTTTGTCTTGATTGGCTGGCAACACTGTGTTCCTGTATTGGAGCTTTTAATGTAGCTTGGCTCTGAGTAAATGGATGGCTATAATTTATTAGGAAGCTAGGTTTCATCTGGGTGCCTAGTTGGGGTGTGTTTGAGCTGGAGGTATCAGGGGGGATCTGTTTGTACCCAGGTGTTTGCCTGGCTTGTGGTGTGGAGATTTTTTTTTTTTTGTGAGTGCAGGCTTCCAAATAATTGACAGTCTGGTGGAATCATCTCTTCTATTCATGCTTTCGAGTCTTTTTTCAATCTCTATGGCTTCTCTGATAATTCTGTAGCTGGGGTTTTCTATAGTGGCTAGAGTTTTGGTGCCATTGAAGTCGATGCTATGACCTGTGGCTTTCATGTGTTGGATTAGTGAGGAAGTGTGTTCCAGCTTTTTGACTGCATTTTTGTGTTCATCCAGACGGGTACTTATTCTTCTATTAGTCTGTCCAATGTATGTGGCAGGGCATGATGCAAGGGGACTTCATATATGCCTTGGTTTTCCAGGTCAATTTTATCTTTGGAGTTTTCTTAGGATGGCTGCTATTTGTCTGTCTGTTTTGAAGGCAGTCTTGATGTGATGCCTGTGTAGTATCTTACTGATTTTGTCTGTAGTACCTCTTATGTAGGGCAGGACAGCTGTTCCATAGGTCTGTTCATCTTCTAGGTCTCCATTATGTCTCAGTGTGTTTTTGTGGATCAAGCCGGTGATTTTGCTTTTGTGGAAGCCGTTAGCTGTCAGTACTTTCGTCAGGGTGCATAGTTCAGTCATTATGTGTGTCTTGTCGGCCAGGCATTTGGTTTTGACAATTAGTGTTTTGGCCACGGAGTTTATCTGTGCTGGGTGGTGGTGGGATTGGGTGTTGAGGTAGCGGTTGGTGTGTGTTTTCTTCTGGTATATGGTGTGTCCTAGTGTGCCATCTGTTTTTTTTTGTAGATTAGTACATCTAGGAATGGTAGATGTTTGTTTGTTTCTGTTTCCCTGGTGAACTTGATTTTGGGGTGTGTGCTGTTTAGGTGTGTTAGGAAATTGTTTAGGTTTCCTTTTCCATGGGGCCAAATCACAAATGTGTCATCGATGTATCTTAACCATAGTTTGGGTTTGTGGGTGGCATTAGCCAGGGCTCTGGATTCGAATTCTTCCATGAACAGGTTTGCAATGACGGGTGACAGTGGTGATCCCATCAGGGCTCCTTCAATTTGCTTGTATCTTTGTCCTTTGTATATGAAATATGTGTTGGTTAAGCAGTGTTCTGCTAGTTCCATGAGGTGTTTAGCTGGTTGGAATTTATTTTTGATGATTTGAAGAGTTTCTTTTATCGGGACTTGAGTGAATAGTGAAACCACATCGAAACTTACAAGCAGATCTTCTTGTTCCACGTGTAGATCTTTGATCTTTCCAAGAAGTGGTATGAGTTTTGTACATGTGAAGCTGCTGTTTCAGCATGGGGCTGTAGCTGTTTTGCTAAGTGTTTAGCTAGGTTTTGTAGTGGTGCTCCTCTGGAGCTGACTATGGGTCTGAGAGCTATGCCTTCTTTGTGTATTTTTGGGAGGCTGTATAGTTTGGGGTATCTGGAAGATTTTTCTCTTGGGATGATCGTCTGTTGGATCTCTTTGCTCATGTGGCTGGTTATAATTTTCTTCTTGGTTATTTTTTCCAGATATGTGGTTGGGTCCGTATTTGTGGGTTTGTATGTGGAGTGTTGGAGTAGGTCTGTCAATTTTGTTTTGTAGTATTTTCTATCCATTACTACTGTGGCATTACCTTTATCTGCTGGAAGTATGATTATGCTGCTGTCATTTTTTAGGGCTTGCAGGGCTTTTAGTTCCTCTTTGTGCAAGTTGCTTTTGAGTGCTTTGCTTGTGCATAGGATGTTAGTAACTTGGTGTCTAATTCTATCAGCTTTATCTGTATTTAATTTAGTTAGGCTGGATTCTACTGCACATATGATGGATTCTGTGGGGATTTTTTTGGGGTGCTATAGCATAATTGCAGCCCTTTCTAAGCGGTTTACAGAGTCAGCATATTTTCCCCAACAATCTGGGTCCTCATTTTACCCACCTCAGAAGGAGGAAAGGTTGAGTCAACATTGAGCCTGGTGAGATTTTAATTGGCAAATTGTAGGCAGCCGGTAGGCAGCAGAAGTAGCCTGCAGTACTGCACTCTAACCACTGCGCCACCGTGGTTCATTTTGAATATGCATGCTTACTCTTTGTATTAAGTCTGATCAAGCCATTGTTCCTCCAAAACCAGATGGTTAATCAGTGCAGAGTTGCTGTCAGAAAACTGTGCATGTAAAGCATGTGCTCAGTCACTAAACCACAATTCCTATGTATTTTCTTTAGCTAAGATATAATGCAATACATTAGAAAAAGAAATGCACAGGATCAGGAGCTTTTGAAAATTCAGTACTCTCTGAAGTTTGAGGAAAGGACAAGGGAATATGATGGTACAGCCTAATGAAAGGATCTTTGGTGTATTTCTTTTCCCAACTCCATATCCTCAAAATTGGAGACCATAATTGGAAAGCAACAGTGAAAATGTCGTTGTGTGTGCCCAGCTTTTAAGTTGTTGCTATTTCATGAAAATAGAGATTTGTGGGGGGGGGGGGGGCATTTAAATCCCTGTTGATATAGGGAGAACTGCAGTGGTGGGATCTGACAGGGTTAACTACCAGTTCAGTGATTTACGAGGTTCAGTGATTTAGGATGTGCTTCCTTGCATGCTGCATGCACGTGCCTGTAAATGGTCATCAGCATGCTGCATACAGAGAAGCAGCCTTTGAAAAAGTCCTTTTTTCCTGCTTTTTAAACTGCAGCTGTGCCTTGCACAACAGCTGAAGTTGAACAATCAGGAAATAAAGGTCAGGTAAGAGCTCGGGTGAGCGGGCAGGCAAAAACATCCACAGACATAGAACTGGTTCTATGCCTGCTGCTCTTCAGAGCTACCGGTTCTACAGAGGTGGATAGAACCGGTAGAAACCCACCCCTGGGCAAGTGATATAGTGATATAGCAGATTATTTAAGTTGCTGGTCTTCAGCCAGGGATATTCAGTTTTTAGTTCAGTTTAGTAAGGGACCTTCTAAGCCAGGGCTATCAAACTCCTGGCCCATGGGCCGGATTCATCATGTGCTGGTTATGGCCACATCTGATTTAGCAAAGGGGAAAAAAGTCCCGATATGTGATGTGACACTGCCAAGATGATGTGAGTTTGACACCTCTGTTCTAAGCCAGTTGCTCTCTCTAAGCTTATCCTATCCAACTCTTCGTTACCATGAGGATGATATTAAGGGAGTTCCCACAGAAGCTATTCTCAGACAAAGGTATAAATGAACCAAACAAATAATTCTGTTTGATCAAATCGAAGGCTAACAAGCAACCAGATGCAAATGAGATACTGTCAATCAGGAGAAAAAGGTGCTATTTTGAAATGCATTGTTTGAAAACACTTTAAAAATATTATGGTGCTCTGGGTACTATTGTGCCACACAAATTCAACACCCAGAAGCTATGGTTGCAAATATCAACAATAGATTGCCAATTTTTATTATATTTCCAGCACAATATCCTGAATACTTACTGAGGTAATATTCAGCAGGTTCTGACCAGTTCTGGAGAACCGATAGTGGAAACTTTGAGTAGTTCAGAGAACCTCCAAATCCCACCAGTCAGTCTATTCTCTGCCTCCTGAGTCCCTTCTGATCGGCTGGGTCTTCTTTTGTTGCCCTGCACAGGAGAACAGAGATGGAAAACAGGTTAGTGGGGTGGGGAGGGAATGGGGATTTTGCAGTAACCTTCCCCCTGGAGTGAGGTGGGAATGGAGATGTTACAGTATCCTTCCCCTGCCACGCCCACCAAACCATGCCACACCCACCAAGCCACGCCCACAGAACTGGTAGTAAAAGAAAATTGAATCCCACCACTGGATAAGCCCTAGGAAAATGTAGTCAAGTCTACAGCTTTAGAAGTCAGGCTCAACTAATTCACTAATTCACTAAAGGCTGAGGATACACACAGAGAGAGACATGTGAGCAGCGTCTGTAGCAGCTGAATGAGCCTGAGGAAAAACATAGCATTATTGTTTTATTTATTGTATCACACTCCTATGTCTTGTGAATCGATTCTTTCAAAGAATTTGACCTGCTTTCTTTATCTCTACACCCCCATATATTGCAAAGCACTTCTCTTCTATTGTGTTATAGAATTTGGGCACACTGGAAGTTTAACAGCAACATGTAGGCATTTTGTTTTCCAAAATTCATCTTCGTGTGGGTTTGTACTCCAATCATCTTTCTGTTCTACGAGATTGACTGGATAGAAGAACCTTCATTGTAGGCTCCTCTAACAGAAAAATCTTTGACCAGGAAGGATCCCACGAAGACGCCATCCTTAGGCAGCATCACCCTTCTCTGAAACTGAAACAGCACTAGCAAATCGTGCAATTTTAGCGGTTGGATTTGATGAAGGGCCAGGAAATGGAACCCAAGCCATTAAAACAATGCAGGAAAGAAACCGTAAGATGAAAACTGAAAGTTTTTCATTGGATCTTACAATGATATTTTCTGCTTCCTAAAGGAAGACAGACACGAGATGCTTGGAATATGTCAAACTTACCACTTTACGTAGGGCTTGTGAAAGCTAGGTGGATTATGGAAATTTCATTGTGCAGAAATTGTAATTTCCCTCATCACCAGCCTGCCCACATTTCTTGACATTTCTATAATGAGTGAACAAGAGAGGGTGGGAGGGAGGGAGAGAAAAAAAGAGAGAGGGAGAAGAGCAAGCAAAGAAAGAGAATAAAAAAAAAAACTGCAGAGGTTTCCAGCTGCATAGAATGACTGGAAGCTATTGTACAGCTCCCCTTAGTGGCAGTAACTTTGAATATTATATGCACATTTTTTTTTCTCAGTCCAATGCAGATTCAAGGTAAAATGTGTGGCATTTTTCTGTTTCTTATTCTCATTAGTAATCAGGCTTTTCTCTTTCATGAAAGTGCAGTGAATCTTTGATCTCTCCTTTCGTTTTTCCCCACGCTTCTTTACATTTGCATTCTTTTTGCTTTACTTTGCAAAATGCAACCTCCCATTTTATCTATTTTTTTTTAATCCACCAGTTTTTCCTGCAGTATATGGGAGAGCAACTGTCTATCTGGGCACAATGAACAATTAGAAGTGAATACTTGAAGATATCACTTACTTTGCAATTGTGCTCATAAAACATGCACCAACATATACAGGTGAAACTCGAAAAATTAGAATATCGTACAAAAGTTCATTTATTTCAGTAATGCAACTTAAAAGGTGAAACTAATATATGAGATAGACTCATTACATGCAAAACAAGATAGTTCAAGCTGTGATTTGTCATAATTGTGATGGTTATGGCTTACAGCTCATGAAAACCCCAAATCCACAATCTCAGAAAATTAGAATATTGTGAAAAGGTTCAATATTCTAGGCTCAAAGTGTCCCACTCTAATCAGCTAATTAAACCATAACACCTGCAAAGGGTTCCTGGGCCTTTAAATGGTCTCTCAGTCTGGTTCAGTAGGAATCAAAATCATGGGAAAGACTGCAGACCTGACAGTTGTGTAGAAAACCATCGTTGACAGCCTCCATAAGGAGAGAAAGCCTCAAAAGGTAATTGCAAAAGAAGTTGGATGTTCCCAAAGTGCTGTATCAAAGCACATTGATAGAAAGTTATGTGGAAGGGAAAAGTGTGGAAGAAAAAGTTGCACCAGCAGCAGGGATGACTACAGGCCTGGAGAGGATTGTCAGGAAAAGGTCATTCAAAAGTGTTGGGGACTTTCACAAGGAGTGGACTGAGGCTGGAGTCAGTGCATCAAGAGCCACCACACACAGACATATCCTGGACTTGGGCTTCAAATGTTGTATTCATGTCAAGCCGCTCCTGAACAATAAATGTCAGAAGCATCTTACCTAGGCTAAAGAAAAACAGAACTGGTCTGTTGCTTAGTGGTCCAAAGTCCTCTTTTCTGATGAGAGCAACTTTTGTATCTCATTTGGAAACTAACGACCCAGAGTCTGGAGGAAGAATGGAGAGGCACACACTGCAAGATGCTTGAAGTCCAGTGTGAAGTTTCCACTGTCTGTGTTGATTTGGGGAACCATGTCATCTGCTGGTATTGGTCTACTGTGCCTCATTAAGTCCAGGGTCAACACAGCCGTCTACCAGGAGATTTTGGAGCACTTCATGCTTCCTTCCGCAGATGAGCTTTATGGGGATGCTGACTTCATTTTCCAGCAGGACTTGGTGCAGCAGCGAATCCACATCTAACAGCCTGGGCATATGCCAAAGCCTCACGTAGGCAAAGGAGTTTTGATATATGCCAAGCCTCACGTAGGCAAAGGAGTTTCAATACCTGCAAGACCTCACGTGGGCTGAAAGCAGGTATCAGGAACAAAAGGATGCTGCCCACCTTGGGCTACTGGCTGGACTGCAGGCGCGGATTGGTTACTTTGTATCCCTTAAGCACTGTGATTGGGCGCTACAATGTATCCACTGAGACCCCCCCACTCTTTTAACATGTAAAGAAGACTGAACTTTCTCTTTTGTGACGTTTAACAATGTGTGTTCAATAAAAGAGCTTCCCTGAGCGCGTGTTCGGGGCTGCTCATCCAAGACTGAACCGGCTTGGTCTCTTTCTTGATGCATTGGACTCAATGAGAAGCCCTCCTCATGAGGAGCAAAGCCGCAACTTGGCACTTGCCCACACTGCCAAAAGCACCAAAACCTGGCTCAATAATCCATGGGATTACTGTGCTTGATTGGCCAGCAAACTCTCCTGATCTGAACCCCATAGAGAGTCTATGGGGCATTGCTAAAAGAAAGATGAGAGACATGAGACTGAACAATGCAGAAGATCTGAAGGCCGCTATTGAAGCATAACACCTCAGCAGTGCCACAGGCTGATAGCTTCCATTCCACACCGCATTGAGGCAGTAATTGCTGCAAAAGGGGCCCAAACCAAGTCCTGAGTACATATGCATGCTTATACTTTTCAGAGGTCTGATATGTACAATCCTTTTTTTATTGATTGCATATAATATTCTAATTTTCTGAGATTGTGGATTTGGGGTTTTCATGAGTTGTAAGCCATAATCATCACAATTATGACGGCTTGAGCTATCTTGCTTTGCATGTAACGAGTCTATCTCATATATTAGTTTCACCTTTTAAGTTGCATTACTGAAATAAATGAACTTTTGTATGATATTCTCATTTTTCGAGTTTCACCTGTACTCTATATAACAATGAGATCTCAGTGTTTCTTAGGAGCCCTGGTGGCATTCAGTATTGCAGGAAAAATCTGCCCAGGGCCTTGAGTTCAATCCTTAGAGGCCTCAAGGTTGATCAGTAAAATGAGGACCTAGACAATATAGGGCAATATACTGACATTATAAATCACCTGGAGAATGTTGTAAAGAACTATGGGGTGATATATAAGTCTAAGTGCTATTGCTATTGTTGCTGGACAGTGGAAATCACAGTCAATAACTCTGGAGGGCCAAGGGTAGCCTATCCCAAACTCACTGATTTGCATATATAATACAAATGGTATATTGTTAGCTTGGTGGTGTCTGGGCTTACAGCTGCCATAAACTTTAACTATAGGTACTGAGACTTTTATAATTCCCTGATCTGGAGGGACCTAGCTTGAGAAACCTGATATAAGTAGTAAGGGTATCATTTTTAAAAAATGATATATTTGTGCTTACTCAGGAGTTAATTCAAGAGAGAGGTTATTTAAAGGCAAATGTGCCTAAGCTTCTATTATAAAGTTAATCCTATAGTAAACTACATGAAAATAAGTCTCACTGTATCTAGGGATATTCTTTTGTAGACAGGCAAGTGTTTTCCTCACTTTTCCTTCATTTATATTTTGTTGCACATTTGTATAACGTTGCATGCATCTGCACGAAGTTAAGGAAAATATATTCAGAGGAAAGATATATTTTTTCCCTTTTAAATTATTCCTATTGGTAGGTATGTATTGGTAGGTATGGAGAAGGAACACTTCTTCAAAGGGGACAGAAACAAATCAGGTGGTTGCAGATGGTGGTATGGATTTTTTTTTTTTAAATGTAGAGATCAGATAATAGGTTGATTGGATTATGGTACATTATCATGAAAAATCATGCATATTGATGAGTTCTTATTGATTCCATGCAGTGAGCATCCAATATGTTTCTCTTTGGTCTATAAGTGAGAAATATATGGTGCTCTTTGAGCTTGGCTGATCGCTTGTAGACATTTTATTACCCAACTAAGTCACATTACCAATGCTAGTGCATGAGGAGTTTGCTCCCTGTTTATGTACAGTAGCTTGCCTTGTCAGTGTTGTGTAGTTCTCTCCTTGGTAGTCCGAAAGGTGCTTTTTCAAAAGCAATTGGACTTTTTTTTTTTCCTTGAAGACATTTTGCTTCTCATACAAGAAGCTTCTTGAGTTCTGATTGAAGCTTCTTGGATGAAAAGTGAAATGTCTTCAAGGAAAAAACAAAGTCCAATTGCCTTTTGAGAAAGCACCTTTGGTACAACCATGACTTAAATGACTGAGAATCTCCATAGACATTTCTCTTTGGTAGTTCCTTGATTAAGATATGATGATGGAGAGGATGTGTTCTGATCTTAGTGTTTTCTTCTAAGCTGTATTATTTTCTCTTTTGAATGGTGTGGAAAGTGGTCTATTTACATTTATCTATTGATGGCTGATATCTTTAACTAACTTAACTAGTTTTAACTAAATATAAGGGCAATTATATGTATTTGAATGTAATAATATTTATTATTTTAGAATGGCAGTCTCAAAAACACAATGCACAATGCAGGGACAATTTGCTTGAAATAGTGGGTTTTGATGCATTTTTTCCTAGTGTTTTCAAAGGCACAGCATCATTACAGCTGACATTTTCCTTATAACTCTGGTCTGTTTTTTTTGTCACATATTATGAAAGAACAGTTAATTTGACAGGATGACATGGAAGAATATAGCTAGATGTTATGCGAATTATTTGTAGTAGTGACATGAAGTTTTATTTTCTTCTTTTAAGTATTCTGTTGGTCATATCCCCACCATCAATATTCCTTGCTCTAGACAAACACTCAAGAAGTTAAGACAAAGTAGGACAGGTGTAGAGAAAGACAACCATAATGATAGGTGGATTGGCAACTTATTCTTTTGAGGAAAGATTGAAAGAAATAAGGGTAGTTAACACTAAAACAAAATGGAGTGGAGTAATGAGAGCATTCATATAGCATCTGAAGGGGTGTCACATAGAAGAAGACTATGACTTATTTTATGAACCCAGTATGCAGGAGGAAAATTCCAACTGAACATTGGGGGAAATGTCCTAATAGCAAGAATAGGCATATCATTGGGCATGAAATATCTATTCTTGAACTTAGGATCATCTAAGCTTATGTAATGCTCAGGAACTTGTTTTAAATTATATTACTTGCTGGTCCAGGTGTGTACAACTAAGCTACAGTTCTGCTAGAAGTTCCAATAAAGAGCTATGTGTGGGCAAACAATTGGGGACAACCCTTGAAGCAGCTCCAATTTTTAATCCTTTTGTGGAAGGGTGTTTGAACTACACTAAAACATGTTATACAATACTTCTTTTTAATGCTTTAAATAGTGTTCATTATAACAATCGGGCAGAAACAATGGTATAGACAACAACAGTAAGCACCTTCTGTTGAAAGTAGTTGCAATCTTTTTGTCATCTCTTTCCAATCAATTTAAATATGCTGGGCAAAAGGAACTATAGTAATTAGATACCTATCCATATAACTTCTATGTTTTCAGTTTTATATTCTTTGGAAGCAGCTTCAAACTAAAACCAAGATTCTCATGTCTTCTTTAGCAAGTCTTATTAGAGTAAAAAAAGAGAGAGATTATAAGATTTTGGAACTATTTCCTATTTAGAACCAATTGATCTAGTTTATCAGAGCTGAAATGCTTTTAATTTCTCTCTAAGAATCTTCTTTTGATCCACGGAGGATTTGAGTCTTTTCATTGTTAACAAAAAAACTTGCAGCTGGTTATTTACACAGTGCTCTTCTCTATCTTTATTAGTCTGGGAACTAACCAATGCTGCCGGCTTTTCTATCATGTTATTGCAATTACCCCTAAACATGGCTCTTTACTAAGATGCTAAATGGGATTATTAAAATAATATATTGAGTATATAATTCCTGGCCAAAGTAAATATGCCTGTTTTAGCATTTTGCTAAATCAGAACCAAGCTTTCACTAAAAATAATTCCACCTTAGGTTATATATTCACACAGATTCTTAAAGTCTAGAGCCGAAGGTTTGACTGTTGGACAGTTGAAATTGGAAAGATTTGCTACTGACATCTTTTCCCTTATTCAATATTGTGTTTCAGACTTTCTGCTTTCCTGTTGGGATCCTGGCTCAATCAGCCAAAATACAAAATGAGAGTTGAGATTTGCAAGAAAATTATCTTCTATGGCAAGAAAATGTAGCAATTTGTGAAGGCAAGCAACCAGAGCTAAATGAAAGGCAAAAATATTTGTTTGGAAAAGACCTGGAAATTATTTCAATTGACAGCAAGCATGCAAATATCTATTGTAGAGCAAACAAAGTGGACAATCTTCCCTGGGATGCCTCAGAACTTAAACAGAATGCTAGAAACCATTTCAAAATTAATGGTTGATGAACCAAACTGTTAAGATATTTAAAAAATTAATAGTTGGAGCAGTGAAGGATTGGACAATGAGTAAGAATGCACAGTTGACTTCCGGTTTGAGCTTCTTCGGCGACAGACCGAAACCTTGTCTCTGTGAGGCTTCGATCCATGCTCACCGCTGGAGCACCCTGAGCCAGCTGGTTTTGGGGCTAAGCCACCCCGTAGAGGTGGTGAAGAAGGGGGAGACTGCCTGCAGGGTTGAGGAGAGCCGCATCTCTTCTCCCCAGCTGGCCATTACTCCCTTTCCCGAAGGCGGTTGTAGTGGTGGTCAGAAATGGCCACCACAGAGAAGAACTCGACTGGAAAAGAATGTGCAGGAGGAAGATAAGAAGAGAAAGTTTTGGTTGACCAGGTCAAACAGCAAAAGCAACAAATAAGGTAACCTGGAACTGAAACTATTAAAAAACAATAACATTGTTCCCTAAGAAGATTTTTAAGCTGCAAAGGAGAGAGAAAAGGGAAAAGATTTGGTTATCTCCTTTTCCTATACTGACAGCTAAGAGACTTAAGCAAGAAATTGGAAAAAAATCCACTTTGACATCAACAGGCATTTAATGCTGAAAATAAAATGTCAAAGGGATAATAAAGATTTCTGGATACTTAAAAGCTTTTGAAAACAGGAAAGGAGAGAAAAAGAAAAAAAGGGCAGGATCTGGAAGGGAGGAGCCTGGAATTAAAAAAGAATTTACAGCAAAATCTCAACAAGACTTCCAAAAGATACATTTTAACTGAAATATCGCAACAAAAACCCCAGGAAGAGAAAGTTGAAAAAGAAATAAGAAGATATAACTCGGGACTATCTGGATTACTTGATGATTTCTGGATTCTTGGTTATTGTTTTGAATGACTAAAATCAATTGGGTGGTTGTTTAAAACTGTTTAAAATGGCTCCACTTTTAGAAGAACTGAAAATGGAACTTAAAAAGTACGAAGAAGATGCACAAGAAGGGAGAGGTTCTTTTGGCTTCATATTTCAGTTTTTAGAAATGGAAATTTGGAATTATGAGAAACAACAAGAAATGCCTGCAGAACAAGAAGATTGCAACAAAGAAGAAGCCATCTTTAATGAACAAGTAATCTTAGATGGGGGGGGGGAAAGGAAAGGGGGGAAAGAGAATGGAAACTTTAAGATTGGGAAAAACAACTCCCCCCCCCCCAAAAAAAAGAGTGAAATATAAGTATAAAATCAGAAAGCAACAGAAGAGGGAAATGCAGAAGAGAGAACTGGAAGTAGAGAAACAAGGGGGTAAAAAGGGGAGGGAGAAGATGAGAGGGAAGAAAGAAAGGAAAAGAAGTTATAAAGGACAGAAGCAAAATATAGAGAAACGGGGCCTATTTAGAGATAATGGGTGAAAACTTCGTACTTTCGTACTCCACTTAGTAACTACAGGAGAAAATTTGTTTAATGAGAAAAGATAATATGAAATTGAAACAGAACAGACAAAAGTATAAATATAATGATTTGAATTGAGATGAGATAATCAAAATAAAATTGAAAAAATTAAAAGAGGGGAAAAACTATATAGAAAATGTAAAATAGTATAAGATATGGAATAGAATACAAAAAGGAGCATGAAATTGAGTTTTGTGTCTGTATAAAGAAGTTCAACCCAGGACTGTGCTATTTTCAAAAAAAGATGTTTTATTTGTATTTTGTATGTGTGAAAACCCAAATAAAACTTTATTTTAAAAAAAATGCACAGTTGTAGCTAATTGGTTAAAGAGAGCTGGCCATGAAGCAACCTGAGCTGTGATTGGTTTCTGTGAGTGAAAAAGGGCGTTTCCTCATTTCCCGCCTTTTTCCCATGTGTGCTTTCTGTGATTTGCCTCGTGGTGTTCCTGCTGTGTTGATTTACCCGATGATGCTCCTGTTTGCGCATCTTATTTACTAAATATATTTATTTTTATAAACTGTTAGTTTATGTCAGTCTCCAGGTTAACTTAGACATCAGCTCTGCAATTGCTTAATACAAACCATAAACTGTATTGTTCTTCTCAAGTTTTCACTATAGAGCTTTGATATGAAATTAGGAAAGAAAATGAAAGTATCTACAGTATATATTATTTAGAAAATTAAATTAGATTAGAAACTAAAAAATATGGTAGATGTAAACAATTTGAAATCCTAAAACCAGGAAAATTGAAAAATAAATTGAAGCTGAACTTTAACAATAACATTTCAACCAATCACAGAGCTGAATTTGAAAAGCTATGATAGACTTAAGGCACTTTCAAGAAAAATAAAGCAATATTAGTTTCATATAAGCCAATACAAAAATTTATTACAAATAAATTACAGTTTAGAGCAATTCAGGACCAATTCTATAGAAACATTAGTTCTGAGCAACATTGAAGTGAAAAATAATATTTTGAAAATTTGCAAATTTCTGAAAAGAACTATAGGTTCACCTCATAAAATATGACTAGCTAGCTAGCAGAGATTACCACCACAGAAAATGAATTCAAAAGAAAGACAATGGAAAAAATTTAAGTATAACAGAAGAAATGGTTCAGAAGTGATCAAAGGAATTCAAGAACTGGAATGTATCTGGAACAGATGCATTAAATTGATTACAAGGAAGTATTTGATTCTTTTCACATAGCTGGGTTTAAAAAAGGATAGAGGTTGTTGCTATCAGTCAAAACAAGGTTTTGCAGAAATGGGACTGAAAGTATGCAAGACAAAGTTAATATTTAATGGTGATGAATTAGGTAAAGGCAAAATGAAAAGAGGAATCCTTCACGTTAATTATTCATCCCTTTGGCAATCATCCAATTGACAAAGATGATAAATAAAAAATGAATGGTTTTGGCTGCCCAAGAACAAACACTATACCAGTGTACCAGTCACCATGGCAAAAACAGAATAGACCAGTTTGATAGTAAATGCCACTTGTACAAATATAAATATGAATGGTTTATCATGTAATAAGAGAACACAGCAAAATCACACAACTGGTTAAAAATCAAGCATGATTAAGCTGAGAAGATATTACACTGGAATTTATGTGAAAAGTATGACACCATGCAGGATTTAATTGGTTGGGCAGATGTTATGGGAGAGAGGCAGTCTCTCAAGTAAACAGGCTCTGTGCCTTGTAGGGCTTTATAGGTAAGCAACCAGCAACTTCCACCTTCCCTGGAAGCAAACTAGTAACCAACACACCTTACCAAGCGGTGATGCTATATGGGCATACCAATTACAGCTTGCACTGCCACCGGTTGAACTCACAAGGTGACTAGGACACAAGTGCAGGGATGGGATTCAAATTTTTAAGAACCAGTTCTGTGGGCATGGCTTAGTTGATTGGCGTGGCTTGGTGGTTATGTGACTGGCTGGGTGTGGCCAATGCAATATCACTCACATCGAGGCACGCATCTCCTTACCTGGCCTCTCATGACTGTTGGGATGCTGCAACAGTCGTAAGTGTGAAAAATGGTCATAAGTCACTTTTTTCAGTGCCGTTGTAACTTTGAATGGTCACTCCACATAAGCAAAGTACCAGCAAAGGAGGGGGAAAAAAACTCCAGAGACGTTCCTGAGACAGGAAGTCTAGTCCTGCCAAGAATGTAATAAGGATTAATGGAGAGGCAGTTTCTGTAAGCAACACCAGAATATTTCTTTCCTGCCTTCCTTACAGGATTAGGCCAGTAATTTCTTCTAACAACTGGTTCTCTGAACTGCTTAGAATGTTAACAACTGGTTCTAGCGAATAGGTGCAAACCTGTAGAATCCCACCCCTGCACAAGTGGTTATCTGAAGAGCCCTATCAATCACTAATAACAGTATAAATGTATCTGTATCTTTCACTAAATACAATATACATGCCAATGCACTAAGGCAGACAATCTACTCTATTAAATCAGAAGCCTGGGCTTGTACATTGCAAGAAACTAGACACAGAAGCCCAGTCAGAAAAAAGAAAAAGAAGAAAAGAAAAAGAAAGGGCAAAAAGCATTGTGCTTTTCTACGTTTGCCAACTTAGGAAGACTCAAAAAAGAAAGAATCATAGCCTTATGGATAGCAATAGCAATAACACTTAGATTTATATAGGGATTCACAGTGCTTTACAGCCTTCTCTAAACTGTTTGCAGAGTCAGCATATTGCCCCCAGCAATCTGGATTCTCATTTTACTGACCTCAGAAGGATGGAAGGCTGAGTCAATCTTGAGCTTGGTGAGATTCGAACTGCCAAATTGCAGGCAGCCGGTAGTCAGCAGATGTAGCCTGCAGTACTGCATTCTAATCACTGTGACACCACAGCTCATAATTTGATGGATAAAGTATCTTCTGTGGGATAGGGAACTTTCCTGTGGAGTTGAACTTTAAGCATACAAATATATAAGCATATGTTAGTTTGACAATGTGAAAATCTATATAAACTGTGAATAATGACTACAAAAGGATAGCACAAAAGATTTGTAACCAACTGACACACTGTATGTACAGTATATAAAATGGAAGTGGTTTTATGTTTTTATGTTTTGTTTGTATATGCTTGTCTTAAAAATAAAAAAAAACTTTTATATATAAAAAAAGAACCATCCCACCTCTAAAGGGACCAAATGGGAAAGACTGCGGTGACAAAACTGTTAAGATCAACCTCTTCAACACATTCTTCAGTTTAGTCTTTGTAAACAGCAATGGCTCACGCCCCACATTTCCTAGTCGTACCACAACTAATGCAATAATCTGCAATGATCTACTACATAATGACTTTACAGAAGATAATGTAGAACAGGCACTATGAAATCTAAAACCATCCCTATCTATTGGCTCCAATGGATCATGTGCATACTTCTTAAAAAAGCTCTCCTCTGCCATAGCAGAACTCCTAAGCATTATATATGATATATCATTCAAAACCAGCTCCTTACCGACCCTATGGTCCTTAGCTATGGTCATCCCAATCTTCCCAAAAAGTGAGCCCAGCCTGGTTGAAAACTACAGACCAATCTCACTGTGTTGTGTCATGTGCAAAGTTATGGAATCAATCATTAACCAATTCATCACCCTCCGTTTAGAGTCAAACAACCTACTCTCCAAAAAACAATTTGCTTTCAGGAAAAAATTGTCCTGCAACCTACAACTCCTATACTGCAAAAACATATGGACTACTCTACTCAACCAAGGTAAAGCAATAGACACAATTTACATAGATTTCTGCGAAAGCCTTTAATTCAGTGGTACATTACAAACTACTGTTAAAACTAAACTCTTACAGCATTTCTGGATCCCTTCATAAGTGGATTACTGCATTCCTGTCAAACAGGCAAGAAAGAGTAAAAATAGGGAGTGCTATATCTAACCCTGCTCCAGTTAACAGTGGTGTCCCTCAAGGCACCGTTTTAGGACCCACACTGTTTATACTCTATATAAATGACCTTTGCAATCACCTTATAAGCAACTGCTTCCTCTTCGCGGATGATGTAAAACTATTCAACACCATCAACAATGCTACTGTTCTTCAAAAGTGACCTTGATTATGTATCTGAATGGTCAAACACTGGCAACTCTAAACCTCAACCCAAAAATGCTCTGTCCTACACATTGGTAAAAAAAAACAAAAAAAAAACAGTACACCAAATACAAGCTAGGCAGATATGACCTCGTTGATGACCCTTACTCTGTCAAGGACCTCGGAGTACTCATATCTAATGATCTAAGTGCTAGAGCTCACTGTAACAGCATTGCCAAAAAGGCATTAAGAGTTGTAAATCTAATCTTACAAAGCTTGTCCTCTGGAAATATTGAATTGCTAATTAGTGCATACAAAACCTTTGCTAGACCAATACTGAAATACAGCTCATCTGTCTGGAATCTGCACTATATATCGGACATCAATACAATTGAGCGAATCCAGAAGTATTTCATGAGAAAAGTACAACATTCTTCTGCTCGCAACAGATTACCCTATATCACCAGGCTTGAAATTTGGAGCTTGGACAATCTTGAACTATGCCACCTATCGTTGGACTTAAGTGTAGTACACAAAATTATCTGCTACAATGTCCTACCAGTCAATGACTACTTCAGCTTCAACAGCAACAATATAAGAGCACACAACAGATACAAACTCAAGGTAAACTACTCCAAACTTGATTGCAGAAAGTACGACTTCAGCAACAGAGTGGTCAATGCCTGGAATACATTACCTTACTCTGTTGTTACATCCTCAAATGCCCACTCCATTAACCTCAAACTATTCACAATTGACCTCACCCCATTCCTAAGAGGTCTGTAAGGGGCGTGCATAACTGCACCATCGTGCCTCCCGTCCCTATCCTATTGTCCCCATTTATTCATATCTATTTCCTGTATTCTTACTCATGTTTATACTTATATACCTATTATCTTGTAAGTGATTGACAAATCAAATAAATAAATAATATTATCTCTTATTGAGAAATGGTAGATGGTAACTATTAGTTTGGAGTTTGGTTGCAGGTTCCTTATAAATTTAACCACCACTGCTTTCCTGAAGAAAAGATAGGTGTGAAGAGGTTTCAGATGTACACTTCCAAATTCATTTATTTATTTCTTTTCAGTTCAACATTTGCTTCAATCAAATTGAGATATTTATCACTATTAACATCAATATTTATTTTTGTTAACATTAGCCTTTATTTCTGTTAATGTATATTATTTCTTCTTATTCTAACAAGTGCTCAATGAACAAATGTTTCTGCATTTCTTTGGTGAATACAGAGAGTCCTTAACTGACAACCACAATTGAGTCTCAAAGCAGGACAGTTGTTAAGTGAGCTCTGTTCCATTTTACAATCCTTCTTCCTACAGCTGAGAAGTGATTGTTAAGTTACTAACACGGTTGTTAAGTGAATCTGGCTTCCCCATTGACTTTTCTTGTCAGATGGTCATAATCACATGATCCCAGGACACTGAAACTGTCATAAATACATGCCAGTTACCAAGCATCTAAATTTTGATCACATGACCACAGAGTTGCTGCAACAGTCATGAGTCACCTTTTTCAATGCTGTTGTAACTTCAAACAGTCACTAAATGAATAGTTGTAAGCCAAGGACTACCTGAATTGCAAAAAAAATGGGATTCACTGAGCCCACTAAAACTATTTTTCAGAAAATCTAAACTTTTTCTTTTATTATCTGTGTCCAACCTGCTCTTTGTGATTCGTGTGCCTTTAGACATAAAATAAAATGATGTTTAAGGAAATCAGAATCTATATGCTTTTGAAAGTGGAACTTGAAACATTAAAAGACAAATCACATTTAATATATAGCTTAAAGTGAATCTAACCAAATTGCACAAAATTTACCCACTTCAATACAATACTTTATCTTAAAATTAGCATTGGATTAGCTCAATTTATTAAGTCTGGGAATGCTTCAGAAATACTTCAAAAGAAGTGCTTTGGAAGACAAGTCTGAAAAAAAGATGTAGCTGTTTTAATGAGTTAATCCTCTCACATCCTTCCAATAAGAATGAGTCTTGCGAGGTTTTATTTATTAATTTGAAATATCTATATAATACCTTTCTTATATCAAACTCTGAGTGGATAAGATAGTGGAGATCTTGCAGCATTCTGATGTCACAGCAGTTAGATATAGAAAGTAAAACTGATTGATTGATTGAATCAATCTGTATAACCGCCAATCTCAAAATGTGATTCTGGGCATGAACATATTAAATAAAAATAAGAACAATTGCAATCATAAATACAAAAACTAAAATGCATAGTAGAGGAGGAAATAACACAGACGAGTAATGCTAATATGGCCAGCAGATGGGTCACTTCACAGAACTAGGTCTTTAGGGCTCACAAAAGGCCAGGAGGATTGGGGCCATCCTAATTTGCTGCAGGCTCCATTGGTGAAGAAACTTCAGCTGGCAGGATCCAAGAGAGGAGCCTATTCTGCTGTGGTGCCTGTCCTTTAGAATATCTGGTGCCATCTTTCTGACCTCCCTTTAAGAGCCTGAGGACCTGGCTCTGCCAGTTGGCTTGGTACTCAACAGAGATGTATCACACTGGAGGTGGTTGGTGTATTAATCTTCCCTTGTGCACATCCAACTCCCTTCCTCCCCATCTTTCTAATTCTAATTTATTACTATTATAAAGGTTCCCCTCGCACATACATGCTAGTTGTTTCTGGATCTAGGGGGCTGTGCTCATCTCAGTTTCAAAGCTGAAGAGCTAGTGCTGTCCGAAGACATCTCTGTGGTCATGTGGCTAACATGACTAAACACCGAAGGCACACGGAATGCTGTTAGCTTCCCACCAAAGTGATCCCTATTTTTCTACTTGCACTTTTACATTCTTTCAAACTGCTAGGTTGGCAGAAGCTGGGACAAGTAATGGGAGCTCATTCTGTTACACTAGGGATTAGAACTGCTGAACTGCTGACCTTTCTGATTGACAAGCTCAGTGTCTTAGCCACTGAGCTACCCTATTCCTATTGAGTGTCCCTATTACTATTATTAGGAATATTTATTGTTCATAGATGTTTAATGTTTATAAATTGTAAACCATCCAGAATCATCTCAAAGTGAGATGAGCAACAAATCTGTCTGTCTGTCTGTCTATCTATCTATCTATCTATCTATCTATCTATCTATCTATCTATCATATCTAGGAGTATCTTCCATAAGGCAGAAAAATCACCCTGTACTGAATAGCACTGCTGCACTGAATAATGAAACATGCTCCAGTGAACTCAAAGAAACTCAAGTTTCTCATACTCAGTATAAATATACTGAACCATACCTGGCAAGGTAAACTACATCTATATTTTACTACCTGTTCTTTACTATCTGCTCAGAAGTTCATTTAAATTTAATGAGGCACATTCCCAGCTAAGTCAACATGTAATTATAACCCAGATTATATTATATTATATATGTGTGTGTGTGTGTGTGTGTGTTAATTATTTCCAGTGTGTCCAGTGTAAATATTCCAATATAGAATAATCTAAAATAATTTTGATGAAGGTCATTTTCTTTTCTTGAAAATACTAGTGCATATTCAACAACCTTAGGATGATTTGTTTCTTCATTTCCTAATTCTCCTGTATTTATCACAGATTATCAGCCAGTTAGGAATGTTATAATATTTGTTATCCTAACTCAGGAATGTTATAATAAGATAATATCATGGTACATAGTCCAATGGGATAGTGTCAGTAAAGAAAAAAGCAGTATCATTTGATCTAACCAGTCAGTTTGGCAACCTAATGACAATATAAAGAGTAGTGTAAATAAGCCAGCATGTTTTGTGCAAAGAAAGAGTGCCACAATTTGCTAGCTGCCTTATTTCAATTATAAGAACCTAAGAAAATGAACCTTATGAATAAACATAATAAAAAGAAAACAACATATATAGCTAATTTCTGAAACTTAAGAAATTTTTCTTACATGCACAGTTTATGCAAATGTGTGCGGGTAAGTGAACACAAATATACAAAGAACAATTCCAGGGATTTCTCTCTCCCCCTTCTTCCTTCTTATTATCTTCTTCCAGAAACTATACACAATTATTAGGTGAAGCTGCTTTATGATTCATTACTTCTGCATACTGAGGATAATGTTTAAGCATCTCATAAAAAAGGCGAGCTGTCAAACATTGAAAAGCTTTTGAGTTGATTAAATATGGTGCTTTCACTTATTAATCAATGGATAGGTTGATTAAAAAGCTTAAAGTTACTCTGCTTACTTGTTCCTGACCGATACGAGGTCTTATTTGAATCAGTACTTGGTGAATTTCCCCGTGAAAACTCCTGCAAGCTATAATATTTAAAACAATATGGTTGGTTCAGCACTGAAATTAGCAAAATACCTTTCTCTTTATAATGTTACTTCTAGTTGTAGTTATTGGTGTGGCTGTAACCAGCCTGTGCACTCTTAAGTTCTAAGACTATTCTGAAAATGGAAAATATTGCATGAGTTATAACATCATGTTGGTATGCACCATCATTCCAATATTAGGTCTTGTAATGGATGCCTATTAGTTTTGGGCAGACTTTCAACAGTTTTCAGCAAGTTTTCAAAGATTTTCAGTACAGAGATGTAACCATACCCCCCCACACCCCAAATTGATCAATTTTCCGAAGAACTTTGACAGTGAAGAAATTATTATAACTGTTAAAATTAAAGAAACAGAATAATGCAGAACAGAGAAGGAAGTGAGAGTAGAACAGTTATAATCCTCATATCTCTTTAAATTTGTCCTGAATATATTGCAAGAATGACTGGTTTGGAAGAGTTGTCAGCTAGAACCAGACTAGGAGGCCGAAACATCAACAAGCTTAACTATGATGGTTCACACTTGAGTCAGAAGCACTGAGGAGCTTCCAGATTGAAAGGATTAGCCAGTGACATCCCTGTTGCTCTGGGGACACCCAGCTGGGGACTCCTTTCACGTCCCTGGAAGGACATGGAGTGAAGGACAAGAGCTCAACCCTGCCCTACTGCAACCCTCAGGTCTCAAACTTGGGTTTACTAACTTCCTGCCCAGTATTCCAACCACTTGAGCCACCATGTTCCTTTAACAATGTAGGTAACACCTACTTCATTAGCTAAGACTAAAGAAGATTTAGAAAGTTTCATACAAATAAAAAATGGAATGTGAAAAAAATCTGGGTTGATGTTAATATTAAGAAGACAAATTCACAACAAGGGACACACTTTTGGGAGGACTCTAGAATAAATAAAAACAAGCAGTGTGCTGGACAGAGGATTAATCATAAGCCGAAAGATCAGAACACACTTTGACCATGAGTGTTAAACGTTTTTATATGTCAACAAAGATACAATAGTTAAAATAATGCTTTTTGGGGGGGGTTAATATACAGCTGTAGCAGCTGGACATTGAGAAAGTGCAAGAAAAAGAAGGTGGATGCTTTTGAATTATGGATCTGGCAATGGTTTCTTAGAGTACTATGAACTGTAAGAAGAAACAATCAATCTGGTCCAAGCAGAGACTGATTGCTCCCTTGATGTGATGATCTGCAAGAAGAAACTCATATACATGTGTTGGGAGTGGATAATAGACTAGGAAAAATAGCTAATCTTGACAAGGTTGATGGAAGGGAAGAAAGGGAAGACACTTTATAATAAGAATAGATGGAATCAAGAGTCTTGTTTGAAGAGCTATAAATTACTACTAGAAGAAGCTAATGATGGCTAGCATTTGTCTCTGCAGTATACAGGAACTGAGGCTGGTTCTTTGGCACACAATCATGTATAATAGGATATAGACAATGTTCATTATTATAAATATTAAGCAAACTAAATATTAAAAAGTTTAGGATTCTAAATGTTGACAAGCATAAAATATTTATATTCTCCGAACTTGGTTGTTTTCTTGCAGAAATTTCATTATTCATCTAACACTGTTGATGTTTCCTAGTTGGCTTATGAAACTTCTGCAAGAAAACAGCCAAGTTCAGAAGCACCAAGGACTCCACAGTTCAATCCTGAGCTACAAATATTCTCTTCTATTAGAAACATGTATTTATTCAAAACTGCTAAATAAAGTTTTGACATATGGCCTCACCCATATCATTTCTCATTTTCTCTTAAGTGAGTTCCCACAACTGTAGAGTGTCTTCGCTAGTGCTTTCTGTTTTCCATATTGCCAGATGAAAATACAGTTGAAACAACCACCACCAGTAGAGATATGGTGGGAAATTGCACAATGTTCACTTGGAATAGCAACAGAAGAAGAGGATGGTGGCCAGTTCCTTGGTTCCAGAAGAAAGAATGAAATTCTGTAAGCTGGAAGGCAAGACAAAGGAGGTATTCCCATAAGTTAGAAAATATTGCTGCATAGCTCAGGAGAAAAGAATTCACGGTATTTCCTCTGGGGATGAAGAATGTTATATGATGCAATCCACAAAATTGTGGAGACCACAGAGGAAGAATGTCATTGTCAGCCTAGGAAGCCATTTTTTACTTGGAAGTTTTGAGACTGCCACATTTAGTGCCTGGGAATTTGGGAGGGGGGATTTCATAGAGAGGGAGAAGATTAGACTCAACAACATTCTTTCTCAGAGAATCAAGGACATGTTACCCTGCACCTGGAGGGGAGTGACAAGAAGGATGTCTCCAGTTGGGATGACGATTGGGCCATGTGATGAACTGAGGGGTACAGGGGATGGGTCTTTGAATTTCTTTTGGGAAGGGAAAACCGAGAACTCTCAGATTTTGATTGTCCCAGATGTGCCAATATGACAACTCTAATAAAATGGAACTTTGAGGAAATGCTTGTCTTGGAGTTGATTGGTTTGAAGTTTGTTGGTTAGAACACTGATAGTCATATACTGCTTTAAACGTGGAAGGAGCTTGAAACAACTTCCCTAGTTTTAAGAGGTCAAATTAGAAAATTTACTAGACATTACATAAGCAGGAGATAATACTCCAATAAATAAATGTACCATATATAACCATACAAAATTTATCAACACCCAGGGCAGGGATCACTACTTTCAGGACTCATAGCAGAGACTGCAATGTAGCATCTAGAAATTATAGCAGTCTTGCATATACAATCAAAAGTATGGATCTGGTGTGTATTTGATACATCCAGATCCTTACTTAATAAAAGTATTCTTAATCCATACTTAATAAAAGTATGGATCTGGTATGTATCTCATCATAATAAAAAAAGGAAAAACTAGAGCAGACATATGAAACCATCAACAACATCTTCAAAGGAATACAATTCATAAGTGAAGAAAACAATAACACAGTATCCTTCCTGGATATTTTCAGCAGCAGAAAAAAACAGCAGCAAATTAGAAAAAAAAGCAATGTAACCAAGTGCTCCATTAGCAGAGTAACAACCCAACTTCTCACAAGAGGAACAGTATAAGAACATTATTCAGACAATCTCAAATGCACTGCAGCAACCCAGAATACAAGAACGATGAAACACATTCTATACAACTTCCCAAAATATGGATACCCATACAATTAATCGAAAAGTGGTTGGCCATTCAACAACTTTATAGCACCATCAACACAACTATGATCAAAAACATCACAAAAACAAGCATCAGACTGTTACAACCACATGGCATCATTGTGGTACACAAATTAAAATCCTCCAAAACATCTTAAGTAAACCAAAATATCCAGCAGCTCAAGAAATAAAAATTATAACATACAGTGTAAGGATTTTAACAGCGGCTATGTAAGCCACACAGACAGACTAGCAGAGTGCATCCATGAAGACCAAGTGTTTAAAGTAATTAATCAATTCTTTTAATTATTGTCATTCACATGTCATTTTGTCCTTCCTTTTTCATCCTTTCTTTAATGATTCTGTTCCACCATTTCTTTGACATTAGTGTAACTCTTGTTTTGTGGCAAGTTGTCCCACAGCAAGTTGACTGTGGCATTTTGGCCATGGCAAGTTGGCCATGCTGAGTTGACTATGCCGAATTGTCTTAAACCCCATGAAGAGTGATGTAAAAATGTTACATAAATGATGATCTAATGTAAAAATAGAATAACTGTCATGTTTCCCATGCATTGGCATTATGTTATCAGTCTCTTCTAACAGGCATCCTGTTCAGTAAACCATAACTCTGTCCAGGAAACTCTATTTATTCCTCACAGTTAACACACAACACTAGATAACTACTAAACAATGCTTTTGTTTTTAACAGGCTCTGAGATGGGGAATTGCACCTTCCCCATAGACACATATTTGTTTCCTCAAGGGTAGTTGAAATCCGGTTCCAGTTTTGCTTCAGTTCTTTGTTTGCTATCAAAAAGGGTTAGGATATCATTGGTGTCCATTAAATTTTCCTCTGCAATTATTTAAAAACAGAGAGAAAATGGCCACCTCTGGATCCTGAATTTGAAGATGTGTTTTCTCAAGGACTTAGTTTAATATTAATTACAATGTTCAGCAGATTACTTGGAACTCATTTGGAACTAATTCATTGCTCTGCTAACATATTTGCTTGAGTGATACATATTTATTTGCCTCTGCAGTTAAGCATGTTAGATTGAACAAAAAAGGGTTGCTCGTTTCTAAGAATGCAGTGCTAATTTGGTGTTGACCTATCTTTTTCAGGCTGCTGGATTCTATTTTATAGTTTTCATGTCCTCATTTTCATGGCTTGTCTTTCTCCTGTTCTGGATGGATTCAGGACATTGGGTGTTTGTCAGTTCTGAGAAAATGCTGAGTTGACTTTTGCATAAAATAACTTGATCTTTTAGGGAGAGAAAAAGGAGGGGAAACTAAAGATTAGGCTAGTTCTATGTTCCTAAATAGAATTCCCCCAATTCAGCAGTCTAGGCCAAAAATCTAGGCCAAGACTATCTATGTCTTAACCTTATGTCTTAGCCAATCTAGGCTAAGACATAAGATACATAAGAAATTTTCTCATATTCATCAGTGAAACCCAATGCTTTGCAGCATGACAGAGTTCAGTATTTTTTAAAAGAATCATATTGCCTCTGAAAGGAAGCAAGGCAATGTATTACATTAATTATTTGTTATATTTAAATTATGGGGCATTAAATGGAATGTTCCAACATTCTGAATATTTTCTCAAGAATGTGTGAAGCAGACTCGGAACTATCAAATGATTTACTTTGTTAGTCCTGCTTTCTTGGGTTAAAGAGAGAGAGAGAGAGAGATCACTGACAATGATAAGCAATGTGAACCTCACATAGAAATACATCATTTTTACCTGTAAGCCAAAGAGTCAAATAAACTTTGTGTACCTAAAAACATCCCTTTTCTTCCTGAAAGTGCAGTATAACCATGAAGAACAGAAAGTGAAGGACAGAAGAATTAGCTGTGGAGACTTAGGATTGATAAAAGGAGGATTTGCAAGGGAGGATTTACATTTCAATTTCTCCTCTGTTTAGTCATTGAAACAAAAATGACAAATCTAGTATACAAAGTTAGCACAGTTGGAAAAGAGACATGCAAAATTTGTAGACAAATTTCAGTAGGTCATATTCCATTAAGATATTGGTGTTGCCTTTCTCTGGATAATTCTCCTCTACATTGCAGGTAAAGCTTACTCTTGTATTGTAGAAATGTAGAAAAATATTATTTTAGGGCTTTGTTTTATTTAATCCATCTATATATTTAGGAAATAAATAGGTCTTGTTGTTTAGTCCTATTTAGATTTGTATATATAATTTTGTTTGAATTATTTTAAAAGCTATGTATTCTTTTTCCCATTTGAAGAAGTAGTTTTTGAGACAATGAATAAAATAATCATGAAACAGTTTCAAGGAAGCATTTCATAGCAAGGACTCCAAACAGTTACTTGTTGGAGATACTGTTGAAATGGGAAGCTTACTGGATAGGAGCCATACAACATCAGCTCAACAGTGTATAATGCTCAAGGACATAGCAGTATAGCCAGAGGTCAGTTGTTATCATTGCAGTGGTTTCCCAGATATATCAGCAGTGAAATATGTCTCAAGAAAAATTAATCTGAAATCTTTGTGACCTTGAAAATTGATCTTGTGCCAGAATTTTTTTCAGTCTTCTGTCTTATTTATATTACACACACACACAAACACACACACAAACGGAGGGAGGGAGGGGGAGAGAGAGAGAATAATATAATATAGGTATAGGTGTGGATAGGAGAGAGAGAGAGAGAGAGAGAGAGAGAGAGAGAGTGTGTTGGGTAATGAAACCTCCAAGAAAATATCCAAGCTCAGAAGCACCAAGGACTCCACAATTCAATGCTGAACTACAAATATTCTCTTCTATTAGAAATAAGTATTTATTCAAGGTGGCTAAATAAAGTGTGTGTGTGTATATGCATATATTTCATTTTAGTAATAGTAGTAGTAGACAAAGACCAGAAGACAGTAGTGGTGTTACTTGTAGTCCTGCAGCAATATCATGAAGGAGTGTGAGAAAATGAAGAAGTACCAGGAACTGGAGAGAATGTGGAAAATAAAGACCAAAGTGGTCCTAGTAGAAGAACATAGAACAACAGAGTTGGAAGGGACCTTGGAAGTCATCTAGTCCAACAGCCTTGCTTGAGCAGGAGAGTCTATTCCAGAGTCTTAGCCTCTACCTAAGATTGAACTCACAGCCTCCTGTTTGTGAGGCAAGCGCTCCACCTCTAGGCCACTAGTAGTAGGAGCACTTGGGGCTGTGACTCCTAAGCTGGAAGAGGGGCTCCAACAGATCCCAGATTCAGAGCTCTGTCTCCAAAAGAGTACAGTAGTGGGAACAACTAAAATCCTGTGCAGAACCTTCACACTCCTGGATCTCTGGTGGAGAACTCAAGATTGAGGAAGACACAGAACACTCATAAATATTTATATATATAATCCAATTTGATTTAAAAATTGATGTCCTGGAGGGTTCCCCCCCACCCACTTAATTTTTCTTTTTTCCCAAAAGAAAAGATAAATCTGGTGAAATTCTTGGTAGCTTTTGGGGGTTTGAGTTCACTGTGGTTAGCAAAAGCTAGATACACATAAATCACCTGAGCAGTCTGAAACTCTCTTGACTTCCCAAGTTTCCATTAAAGGAAATAAATCATGAAGCCACGTATCTCTTTTAAAATGAAGAAACATGATCAGCCAAGAAAACTGCAGACTGAAGGGGAGAAAATGATTATAGAAGCAACAATGCCAGTACCCATCACTCCAGGGGTGACCAACTATGGCCCCTTTATGATCTGTGGACTTCAACTCCCAGAATTCCTGAGGCAGGAATTCTGGGAGTTGAAGTCCACAGATTGTAAAGGGGCCATTAGTTACCCATTACTCCTTTGCAACATTACAGAAAATAAATTTCGGAATTAGGCTGAAGTAGAAAAAGAAAACTTCATCAGAGAAAGAAAATGAGGGAAACTAGGAGACATCATTCTAGTTTTTGAAGAATTTTGTAGAGAAAGGCGTCACAACAATCATTCGTCTCCACACCTACTCCACACCTATTCTATACAACTCAGACAATAATGGATCAAAGCCTAAGCAATATCTGATTCTTTTGGAAAAGAATAAGCTTGGTGTGGCCAAGTATGATGAAAGTTTCATTTACAGCCTATAATAGCTATGTTCAAAATCTAACCACACGTGAATTCCAGGTTTCTTGTGAAAGGCTCACACAGGATTTATTTTAATTTTCAAATGTACATTCAAAAATGTGATTAATTATACAATTGTCTTTGTTATCCAACGCAGAAGATATGTGAATGGTAAATTGTGAAAATGGTTATGTTTTGCATTAAAAACAGCAGTAGCACCCACAGTTTCTAGTCTTTTATTGTGACTTCTGCATCCACTGCCTTCAAAACTAAGTGACAGATATCTGGGCTCATCCTGAGATCTCAAGCTGGGAAGCAAATCCTTCCTACTGTGAACTGAATAAAATACACAAGTGTGGTCTATTTATTGGACATTTCTCTACTTGCAATGAAAGGAAAAATGGGTCATTTCTCCTGTTAGATCCTACCCTGGGAAACAGGAAAGTGATAGACTATCTCCCCGAAGTGAAGGAATATATAAAAATATCCCGACAAATTGTTCTAATCATTACCTTTCAGACACAAAAGCACTATGAGAGGAATCTTTAATACTTTCCTGAATTTTCTGCTGGAGTTAGTTGTACAAGGACCAAATTCCCTAAGGTTGGTATCTATGGTTTGGTTTAGAATGTAGTTTGGAACACCAAATTGTTGTTGGGTTAAGTTAAAGCCTGTCCAATTCATATTACTCCCATTTTTAAATTTATTTTTTATTCTTCTTAAAATAATGAAAATGGAGGAAAAATAGACAAAAATCAGCATGCATTGTAAAAGAAACACATACAAATGAGTTTTCTAAGTGAAAAAAAATGCAACAAAACAAAAGAAAACTTTGTAATACATAGCTTGAACTAAAATATTTATAATTCTCCGTATAGTTATCTAACAAAATTATTGTTCAAATATATACTATATCTTTTACATCTAATCTCTATGTTTATGTCTATCTCAATTTGTATCTCTATATCTCTATACAGCATATTTATATCTACAGAATATTTATCTGTTATCTGTCCGTCTATCCATCTATCATCTATCTATAGCTATCATTTTTAATTTTTGTATTTTGTATAAATAAGTCCCACATTTCATTGTATTTGTCCATACATAATGTATATGTCCCCTATTTTAATGAGACTTGTATTTCCCATTAATTAGTAATACAAATGCAATACAAATATTAGTAATATTTACAGAATTTTTGCTTTTTTCTGTTGCTTTATTGGAATGGGACACGAGGTACTGAATTCTATTGACTTTGGGATAAACATGTGCTTTAGATTCTGGATTTTTATTCTATATTTTAAAATCTACACCTGTATATTTGTTGGGCCGGGGGTGAAGAAGTTTGGATAATACTGGCAAATGCACTTATCTTTTATATGGAAGTATATACAATTTCAAAGAAATTTGTCATTCAACCTTGTAAACAACTATTTACATTTAGGGTTAATTAATAACTAATATCCCTTTATGGTATCTCTTCCACAATAATTCAGTCATTAAATAAATGCATGGTCACCAGCTTTATAGTTTTCTTTCCTTTTCTTTCCTTTTTTTTTTAAATATAATGCCTTTTTAGTGATGATATAATTCCTGAAACTTTGTGCAGACAAGCCAGGTGTACCTTATGTATATTAGACTTTTAGCACAATTTTATGTTTTGCAGTCTATGAAATATCTTGTTTGTATATTATGCTTTAACATGTTGATAATATATGGGTTTAAAAATAACTTAAATAATATCCAGGTTTTGTTTCTCCCTGAGATTCACATGATTCCCATCTAACTAGTATTTCAAAGACCTTTAACCAGGTCTTTGGCTAGCCTGAATGAATTCCCCTTTCTTCTTCTTTCTTCTTCTTCTTCTTCTTGGTTAACTGACCCAAAGTCATATAGTTAGCTTTCATGGCTAAAATGAGAGTTTAAGTCTCATTTCTGACCTAGTGACTTAACCACTTGACCAAACTGGCTCTCTAAATGTAATATTCCTTCTTCTTCCTATTTTTTCTAGAAAAGTTTACGTTTATTATCTCTGCCATTGTTGTTCTTTCTTGTTTTGGGTTGTTTTCCTGTTTTAATGTTTTTAACAATTTATATACTTCCCAGAGTTGCTGAGAATTGGAGGAGGGGACAGATGAATCTAACAAGCAAATAAATAAACATTATTTTAAAAAACAAAGAAAACCATCGTTTTCATTTTATGTTTAATTAGTTTTTAAGGTTTTGACCCTATACTTTGTGATGAGTAACTAAGCAACCGGGAATTTAATGGGCACTTTTAAATGTGCACAGTGTGTGTATGTGTGTGTGCATTGAAATAATATAATCCTTTTCATCATTAAGAGACAATAGGTCCCACAGAATTTAGTTTACTACTGACTAGCGATATATCCTATAAATCTACTTAACTGTGGCTGCACTGTATATTTGGAAAAAAAAAATGATGATTGGAACAAAACCTGTTTTAATTATTTACTATGAAAACCTTGAATCCGACTCAGGAAATTGCTCAAGCAGTATCAAGGATTTGATACAATATTAAAATGGGAGCATAATGTTTATAAGCACATTATGAAAACCATAAACCAGATTTTTACTTTGTCCCTGGAAACCAATAATTTTCCAGTTGCTGCTGAATCATAGTGCCCAACACCCCCTACCAGATGGACCAATGTTGAAGAATATTGGCATTTATAGTTTAGCAAAACTTGGAGGGCTCATGTTGTTCATGTTTTTTGCCCCAAAACTAGATAGCTGGCCATTATAGGTAGTAAAGCCAACATAAATATATTATTTATTGTAGATAGAGGGATCCAGCCAACCTTACAGAATGGGCACATAAAACCATAAAGCTGGCTTCAATATTCATTGAGTGCAGTAATTACATTTGTCTAATAATTCCTAATATGGAGGAAACCAATCAATAAATCAATCAATACCATGTCCTGGTAGCCAGTATAACTGAAAACACCACATAGGATGTAACCTGTGTAGATAGAGAAAATATTGCCCTCACTCCTCCCTTGAAGACGTTTCACTTCTCATCAATGAAGCTCCTTCAGTCCTGACTAAATAGTGGAGAATGGAATGATTTATACTCCTTACAATCATCTGATCATTAGTACTCTCTCTGAGAGTCATTGAGGCCACTGGGAGTTTAATCTGTGCCCTAAGGGTCACCTGAATAGTGTGATTCACACCCATTTACACTATTCAGGTGGCCCGAGGGTACAGATAAACCTCCCAAGTGGCCTCAGCGAATCTCAGAGAGTGCTAAGGATCAGATGACTGCAAGGAATATAAATCCTCCCATTCTCCACCATATAGTCAGAACTGAAGAAGCTTATTGGATGAGAAGCAAAATGTCTTCAAAGAAAAACAGAAAAGTCCAGTTGCTGTTTTCTTTTAAAGCACCTTTGGGACAACCTGGATGACTGAGAATCTCCATAGATTTCAATGTAAAGCTTTGCTGTATTTGCATTGAAACAATTGCGCTGTGGGCACTGGCCCTAAATCTTCAAATCAATAATTCAAATAATCAAAGTTCAGAGTATTTGACTTGGTTGAAACGCATATCTTTAACATTTATTTCTTCCTTTTTACTCCATGATTCATTTTGCTTTTGTGAAAAGGCTTACCCTTTAAAACCAATATTGTGGGGATAACTTACAAAAAGGTTAAAGTAAAATGGTCCTTGAGTCAGGCTTGACTCCTTGAGACTCTGTGAGTTTTCTTGGAATTGTGCAGATGTAGTTTGCTACATCCTTCTGGGATGTTTGTTTGACTTCTTAGAATAGCCTACCACAATGGTCTCTTCAAGTATAATTCGATGCTATTTAGATTTATATATCAGCCAAAATTGGTCAGATGCCATTACCTGCTAAGATATCTATCTATCTATCTATCTATCTATCTATCTATCTATCTATCTATCTATCTATCTATCTATCTATCTATCTAGGTTAGGGATCTGTTAAAGGAATGAAAAATAAGATGCACTGAACACTATCAAGCTATTCTATCTTTTTTTATTTATTTCCCTAAATGACAAATTTCCCATGAAATACTCTTTCCCTGTGAATTTAAAATTAACGGGAGAGGTTAAAAATTGCCCTCCCTGTATTATTATTTAATATGACCTTTAAAATTGCTGACCTTTTCTTAACAATATTTCTTTCTGTTGATCTCACACTTTTTATTTAACTAACCTTTTCTGTTTTCTAAAAAAAAAAAATTCTCCTTTTTAGTGCTGATTAAATGTTGTGGAGGGAATAATTTTCGTATAAGCACAGAGCATGAGATTTGGATGAGCAGATGCCACATCTAACCACCTATGATTGCCATGATTTTGGCCAGTGATATTTTTCCAACATGCAGGAGGTTAAACAACAACAACAACAAAACACATTTTGGAGAGAAAAATGTCATCTAAATGAGCTGTGTCAAGCCTAGAGGGAAAACAATTATAGAGGATGTGCGGTGGGCCACATTGTGATGGAACTGAGATACTCAGGAGAAAGCCAAGAAGCTGAAGAAAAAGAGCTGATAAGGGGATGCAACTGGCAATGAGAGGACAACAGAAAGCTGTCCCTAAGAGAGGATGACAAACTAGTAATTAAAGTTGTGATGGTATCTCAAGAGGAAAGAACATGAGGTTTCTTTTTCCCTTTAAAATTGGACAAAATAGTTGAGAGAAGAAAATGGTTATTGTAGGCCTGCCCAAGAATGTTTGAAATGAATCTTTTAATCGTTGTATGCTTACTTTCAACTAGAGCCATCAAACCTAGTATGCAAAAATGTGAGAGTTCACTAAGTAGCAGGGAAAGCTTTGGATCTTCTCCATCACTTTGATGCTTTCCTGGTGGGCAATTGGATTTTCGCCTCCCAGGTCCGATATCCTCAAGAGTACAGGTAGTCCTCAACTTACGACCCCAACTGAGCCCAAAATTCCTGTTGCTAAAGTGAAGCATTTGTTAAGTGAGATTTGCCCCATTTTATGACTTTTTTTTGCCATTGTTATTAAGTGAATCACTGCAGCTGATAAGTTAGTAAACTTATTGTGAAATGAATCTTGGCTTCCCCATTGACTTTGCTGGTCAGAAGGTCGCAAAGGGGGATCACGTGACCCCAGGATACTGTGACCATCATAAGTAGGAACCAGTTGCTAAGCACCTGAATTTTGATCATGTGACCATGGGGATGCTGCAATGGTGTGAAAAAGTCATAAGTCACTTTTTTCAGTGCCATGGTTATTGAATGGTCACGAAATGAACTGTTGTAAGTCGAGGACTGCCTGTAAATTTAACAAGTAAATAATAAATAATAATTTGTATAGTGTCCTATATGAAAGGCCTCCATGATGTTCTTTTGTTGTTAGCCATAATTTTTTGCAATCACCAAGAGGATATATCACTCAAAAGTGGTTTAATCCATTCAAAAAAAACTACTGCCATTTTAACTCTGGTGTGGGATTTCAGGCTAGGTGTGAAATTTCAGACTGGATGTGTGCTTATTTTTGAAAAACCTTACTTACTCATTGGATGTCAGTTTAAACTTTCACACCGTAATTGCCCTCTAGTGAACATAGCTTGTTTCCTTACTGGAATATGAATTTCACACAGGTATGGCTGGGAGGTCTCTTTACTCTGGTCTCTTAACACTAATAGATATTGCAGAAACATCCTTCACTGAACTGCAATTCTGTTTTTTCATAACTGTCCTTCCTGCTGGGGAATATTCATGTTCAATATATTCTAATAGTTCCAATGGACTGTTCACAGCTTTACAGAAGGAATCGTGCACTGATAGAAGTAAAATCAAAATCTCAACAGGCCAGATTCCACCTTGCCCCATTCAGGCTGCATGTTGTGGTCCACTGATGGCTTGCCGAGCTGATAGCAGAGTTGGACAGTGGGGAGGAACATGAGCCATCCTGGAGTCTGGGGAGAGCTCAGACAAGGGATCTGCATCTGGCACAGAGATGAGGCCAGGGCCACCTGAGAGTTACGTGCTAACTCCGGAGCCTCCAGAATCTGACATCAGTGAAGCAGAGAAACAGGGGTTTGGAGATGATTGGCCCCTTCCATAAGACATAAAGGAGGAGCAAAGGGACATGAGCCTTTGCAGGAAGCAACTTTGTTTGTTCTGGTCAGTTTAAACTCTGAAGCTCCCTGTTGACTTTGTGCTCCATTTGGCCTTGTACAGTTAATTGGCAATTTAGTCATTGGCAGCATTTCAAGGAAGATAAAAGTGGGTGCTTATCAGCCCTATCCAGAAAGATTGTGGCAGATTTCTGTTGGATTATTCATAAACTGTTTGGGACTCATTACAGGCTGTGAAAGCATATAATTCACAGCTGTTGAAATAAAAATAAGGTTTTTGGAAACAATGTGTGATTGTTACTGTCTCAGGAAGCCTTGGTCAGAACACTACAGACAAATATAATCTTTACAGTCACAGTGGTGGGATTTAATTTTTTTTTTACTGCTGGTTCTTTGGCATGTCTTGGGGTGTGTGGCATGTCTTGGTGGGTGTGGCTTGGTGGGCATGGCAGGGGAAGGTAACTGCAAAATTCCATTTCCTCCCTACCCCACTAACCTGCTTTCCAGCTGTGTTCTCCTGTGCAGAGCAACAAAAGAAGATCCAACCGATCAGCTGGGACTTGGGAGGCAGAGAACAGATGGGGGCAGGGCAAGTCAGAGATGGTATTTGCTGGTTCTCTGAACTACTCAAAATTTCCACTACTGCTTCTCCAGGACTGGTCAGAAGCTACTGAATACCACCTCTGTCTACAGAGAGATCAGTGATGTCTGCAGTCTTGTTGGAGACTTAATTCTGAAGGGTTACTAGATGTCAAAAGTGCAGGATTGACAGAATGAACAAGTTGCTTATTATCACCCTTGATTTAGCAAACTAGCCCACTGTAGTCTTTAAAGCATCTCCTCCATTCATCAAACCATTGGTTTGATCCAGGATCCCACATTTTATTTATTTGTTTGTTTATCATATATAAGAACCGCCCATCTCCCTCACAGAGAATCCTAATCCAATTTTGATCCAGAAATTGAGATTTCTGAGTTTCCTGATGACTACAATTGGAATTGAATGGTGTAAGAGCTTTTCTTTAAAGTATCTGGACCATTTAGAATCCAAATATCAACTAAATATGCAGTATACAAGTTTGTGTTTGGAGAAGGGTTGTTTTAATATGTGCTGGTGCCTCTGTGTGTGTGTGTGTGTGTGTGTGTGCACGCACGCGTGCATCCCAGCACTCTCTAAGTGGTTTACAGAGTCAGCATGCTGCCCCCAATGATCTTGGTCCTCTTTTTACTGACTTTGTAAGAATGGAAGGCTAAGTCAATGATCAGCCAGTCAGAATCGAACTCCTGGCATGAGTTAGGACTTAGTCAACAAGAACTAAGGACATACTTGATCTCTGTGTAATGTTTACAGCTTTCCAAGAATAAAAATGAAGGAATTAAAAAAGGAAATATATGTGTGGAAATTTGCATCATTTTCTCCTGTATTCTTTGTACAGTAAATCCTGTTAAAATGTATATATATATATTTCTTATTAAATTCATTCTTAAAAGAAATTTTCTCTAGTATATACTTGGATATATATTGGATACAAGAATAGAATAGAATAGAATAGAATAGAATAGAATAGAATAGAATAGAATAGAATAGAATA
>NW_020769317.1:25481485-25492001 GCF_900518735.1 Pseudonaja textilis
TCTATCTATCTATCTATCTATCTATCTATCTATCTATCTATCTATCTCTATTATTTCTATTTATACCTCTACCTCTACATCCGTGGGTTGATTCATCCATCCATTGATCCATCCACCCATCCATTCATCTATCTGAGTCTTTCAGGCTGTTTCAATCATTTTGGCTCCCAATCAGCAAAATTCAAATACAACAACAATAGTACTTACAATAGTAGTAATATATACCAATTCCATTGAACAATCATAATATTTTAATCATAAAATGTCACATAAATCATGTCTCATTTCTAAAAATGAATGTATCACAGCTGCATACATGTTGAAAATCCCATGTTTTCAGAAATTTCATAAACATCAAGAGTAAGCATGAAGATGTTACAAGGCCCCCACAGAGAATGCCTGTTTCCAAGACGGGTCTTATGGCAAGCCTTCTCTAATCATGAAAGTGGACAGCTTTTATCTGAAGACTTGCATATTCCCAGGTTTCAAAATTTTGTAGGATTTTAAAATAATAGGCAGCACATTGAAATTATTTTTATTATTATTTATCAGATGTTTATCTCATTTATCTTTATTACTTTATAATTAACTTGAAGGCAGCAAATATACCTAATACCTCTTTCCTCCTCCTCCTATTTTACTCACAACAATAATCCTGTGAGGACTGTGAGAAAGTGTCTGGCCCAAAGCCACACAGCTGGCTTTAATGATTAAGGCAGGACTAGAACACACAGTATCCTGGTTACTAGGGCAGTTTAACTACTACACCAAATTGCCACTCCAGTTGTACCTGCAACCATGTACTATAGTTCTTACACTACTGGTAATATTAAGTTGTCTCAGTTGAAATTTGAGCTACTGCATTTTACCTTAAGTTTTAGGACAGACTCCAAGATCAATCTCATGTGTATGTTTTACATTAGATCACCTGTGATGTGATGATTGAAAAATTGAAGTCAAATGAGTCCAGGCAGAAGAAGAACATCATGACTTCAAAATCTAAGGAACTGGTTTGGACAAAACTCAACAGCACATTTTCATGTGGCTGTTGATAAAAATAGGATCACCGGCATGATTGCCAACATCTGATGATGGATATGGCACAACAAGGAGAAGAGCATTAAATCTAGCCAGCTTTAGGGGAACTTCTGAACTTGGAGACCACTATTTGGCTTAGATATAGCTGGCTTGAATAAAAAGGTGAATGACTCCCCAAGCACACAACTTTGGTTGTAGCAGCCAGATGGGATTGGACTCCCAGATCCTTGGCACATTGCTTAAGGGCCACCTCTGCTTGTTCATATCTCATCACTGAGATTGCATTAAATGAAAAACCACAACATTTCAACTTCTCATGCAATGTCCTAGCCCAAGGTCATATGAAGTCATTCTTTAAAATTAAAGTTGTTAAGCCCATATGGGGGGAGGGGGGGGGGAGGGGGATAATTTTAAATAAAATGCATGCCCAAATATGGCTTTCTATTTTGGTTACACAGCCCCATGTCACAAGACCATATTAGAAAGACATTGTAGGATAGGAAATACGTTCCTTAAGAATTTAAATTGTACTTCCTTCTAAAAGGTGAACAATCTGCAGAATGTCAAATGAGCTTCAAACAAAACCTGTGGTTGATCATATTTTTAGTGCAAAAGGTGTAGTAAAAGGACTGCAGATATATATTTTTCTTAACCCATCTCTTACCACCCCCATCCTCTCCTACCCAGAGTTGTCCACAAGAGATGAAGCATCAAGGGATAGAAACAACAACAACAAAAGCTTCCAATTTCCTAACTTTTTAATTCACAGCTGCCAGAGTTCTAACACTGTTGAATCCAAGGGATATTAGAAAGTCAAAACAATAACTACCAGAATGGAGAGGAACCATTCCAGTGTAAGAATTTATCACAGCAGAAAATGTGGAAACTGCTCTTCTGAGTGTAAGCTCTGGAACAATTTTTTAGCGAGAAATAACATAACAAGCCAGAAAAGCTAACCAGCCATAAAAAAAAAATCACCTCTTGGATCATTGCTTTTCAGTGAAAGACCTAATCTTCATTGCTTCTTAATCTCTTCCTAATTATACAGCTCTGTATAGGACTGAAATATTCCATCTACCTTGTAAAAAATGACAATAAACGGATTTTGATCCTGAATTTCATTCCTGATTTCTGACTAACAAGTGTGTTTCTTATGTCTCATTTAAGAGTTAATATAATTTAATTCCCTAACATATTGGTTTCAGGTAAAACATCTTAAAAACAATCTCATAAAATGCTTTCCTCTTCACCTTCACTCTATTTGTTGACTTATTACACAGACCATCTTTGGAGTTCAAAGCATTTTCTAATGCTCCGAAAGCATTTAGATTACAGATGGAAAGTTTGTCCCCAGAGAGAATTATTATTATTAGTGTATGGCATTGTTACTGTAGTCAAGAGACCACAAGGCTATTCAGAGTAGTAGTTTGGCTTGCCAAGGTGATAGGACATGCTTACGTGCTTCCCAAGGTGCACTATAGGAGGGCAAGATAGCTTTGCACTAGAGAGAAAGACAAATGGCTCTTCCTGAAGTGTCATCCATCCGTCCCTTCCTGGAGCTGCTCCACAAATGGGCATTGCAACTACAAAGGTTCAGATCTTTCAGCAATCTGACTGCCTGCACAGAGCACCAGCTCATCTCCCCACCAAAGTAGTACCTATCTATCTACTTGCATAGAACATGTTTTTGAACTGTTACATGGCCAGAAGCTGAGGCAAGTGCCAGGAACTCACCCTGCCACCCAGAGCTGGGGCTCAAACCACCAGAGTTGACACCATCTCCAGCATTATTAAACCATTGAGCCAACATGCCTCTCTACCCCAGAGAAAATAGACTTGGACATTTTGAAGTTTTCAATCCTTGTCTACAATTTGTATGCTGTTACAGTAAATCCCATTCTTAAATCATTTCACATGTGCATGTATCACAAATCTTTTTGCATGCAGTTCATTGTTGAGGTTCATATGTATGAATGCCTTTTCTTTCATTCTACTATGTTTCCCAGATAGCTGGCTTTTCATGCTTTATTAAACCCAGGAAATGTTATGAGAAAATCCCTTCTTTGTTTTTTTTTCCCCTTTAGTGGTGCTACTGCCTTTATACAGAGAAGTCTTGTACCACTTAGAGATGCTTTTTGGCAGTTTATTCAACTTAACAATTTGCTATTTGGATAATTGATGCTTTGGAAGTTCCACAATTGTTAGAGGAATCAATTGAGGCTTCTAAGTCTAATTACTGGACTACTAATTACTAATCTAATAACTAAAGAAGTTCAGTATTAGCTATTTATGCGATGTTGGGGTTGTATTAGATACCTCTGATTGGAGGGGCAACTCAGAAAAAAGAACATTAACTCATTTTAGGATTAACTTGTCCAGAGATCTGTTAGCATGATTTTAGACCAGTATCTTTCTTCTCCTTGCTCACGACCTAGCATTTGACATGTATCAAGGTATCTTGTATGGTGGATGCTTCTGTACATGATGGTTACAGCACTGGAAGAATATATCCACATTTGATTTCTAGAAGTGCATAGCGAATATGTGAGACCTGTCAACCAGCATTTCATGGAACTAGTTTGTTTGAGCTTATTTTCCAGGCTCTACCCCCTCTTTTGTGAACATTGTGATGCTACATTATTAGGTTGACACTGGTATATGCGTGTGCATTCTTTTCCTTTGATTTAATAAAAATAATGTTAAGAAAACTAAAACAGTAAGCCTATTTCATTGTGTTCAGCACTGCTCTTTGACTCTTTTAAACTAACTTATGCTTTATTGTTTTTAGTAAGCTTTAATTATGACTAATAAGCTGGCTTTTGTGCATGGCCTACTTAAATAGTTTTAAGCTGGCAGATGTTTAAGCAGGATGGACTTATCCAGATGGCTAAGAATATGGGATATTGCTGTGATTATATTAGCAGGCAGGTTTATTTTAGTTACTTGTGTCTTTAAATCAGTTCTGTAAAGGACATTTCTCCTTGCCTAGACTTCAGGTCATTTTTTCCCCTTACACTTTATGTCCAACAAAAGAAATTAATAACTGGCCAGGCACTATAGCCTTCCATGATAGGAGGTAATCAAATATCAGACAAGTTTCTTCTGTTTTCTTCATTTTTGTCTCACTTAAAGAAATGGCTCTTTTGGAGTATATTTAGTTTCATCCAAAATTTCCTGCTTTTGTCTGCTATTACCAGGAAAATTATGGGTACTTGTATGGGATTTGTTTTATTATAGAAACCACTGACTTATAGAATTGATTCTATGACTTTGCACATGACACAACACAGTGAGATTGGTCTGTAGTTTTCAACCAGGCTGGAGTCAACTTTTTTGAAGATGGGATGACCGTAGCTAAGGACCATAGGTTTGGTAAGCAGCTGGTTCTGAATTATATCTCATATATAATGCTTAGGAGTTCCGCTATGGCAGAGGAGAACTTTTTTAAGAAATATGCACATAATCCATTGGGGCCAACAGACAGGGATGATTTTGCAGTAACCTTTCCCTAGGAGTGGGGTGGGAATGGAGATTTTACAGTATCCTACCCCTGCCACACCCACCAAGCCACGCCCACCAAGCCACACCCACAGAATCCGTAGTAAAAAATTGAATGCCACTACAGCCTTCCTGGTAGGCATCAGGAAAATAGATCTAATCTGTGAGCATAATATTCTAGGTTTTCATAATCAGTTGCCCTAGTTTCACAGTAACAGATGAGTTTTAAAAATACAGACCAATTGTACAATGAATTCACCTTTTATTTATTTATTTTATTTGGTTTGTGAATTGCTTACAAGATAATAGGTATAAGTAAAAACACAGTAATGAATACATGGATACATATAAGAAAAATAAAAGAAACAAGGACAGGGACGGTAGGCACGTTGGTACGCTTATGCACACCCCCTACAGACCTCTTAGGAAAGGGGTGAGGTCAATTGTAAAAAGTCTAAGGTTAAAGTTTTGGGGGTTTGGAGAAGAAACCACAGAGTCAGGTAGAGTCTTCCACTCTGACCACCCTGTTGCTGAAGTCATATTTCCTGCAATCATTGGTGCCATTAACCTTGAGTTTGTATCTATTATTTGCTCTTGTATTGTTATGGTTGAAGCTAAAATATAACCTGTCTTTTTATAGTTCAGTGTTTCATGTAGCCCTAACACTGTAATGGCAAACCTGTGGCACGAGTGCCGAAAGTGGCATGCAGAGCCATTACTGCCAGCACGTGAGCCCTCACCCTCTACTGCACATGCACACATGCCGCCCGCCTGCCTGCTGATTGTCGAATATCTGGCATGCATGCACAGGGGGCGAGGGTGAATGGAAGATGCACGTGCATGCACAGAGACCTGCAGTGCATGGGATGATCACTCACACATGCGCTTAGACACACAGCATGTGTGGGGGGTGTCACTCGTGCATGTGCAGAGATGCGCGGCACACACAGTGGGCCTTCAATGCATGCAAGCGCAGGCACAATTATCAGCACAAGAGCCCAAAAAGGTTAGCCACCATGGCCCTAACATCTTTCAACAAACCATGGTTTAATGTAAAGTGTGAACCCTATTATTGTTATAGTTACTATAGCCTTAGTTGGGAAAGAAGTTTGTTTTATCTGCTTTATTGTTTTATTTGGAGTTAAACAAATAACTCCAATCTATACACACTTGACTAATATGCAATCAAAATATAACGAACATTTGGGTGGCCAGGAGTGGGATTCGGCGGTTCACTGAACCATCTATAACATCAGCAATGGGTCCACCCAAACCCAGGTGAACCCATAGCAGGCCACCCCTGTATGATTTGAACTTTGGCCATGCTCACTTCACAGTACATCCCAATACATATAAAGAAATGCAATCTTAATAAATAAGACCTATTAACCATTTTTGTTCTGACTTTGTCTTAGTGATCATATTGCTCTGAGAAAGCTTCTAAATCCTTAACGTGGCCTTTAATTAAATGACTTTAATTGCAGCCTTATGCCGATGTAAAGGTCATTTGCTGTCCCAAGGGTAGCCTGGAAATTAGGTCCAGAAGGGGAAGGAGAGAACATTAACAGAATACACACATTGCCTCCAATTTATTATAATTCCCAAATAGCTTCGGGGAAAGGTGGAAAGATGAAACTAATTTCAACTTGTGGCATGACAAACTCTTTAAAGGGGACAGTTGTGCTAAGTAGGGCAGCTTCTCTCATCACTGCAATATTTTGAGCATATATCATTTTCAAGGGGTCATGGTGGCTCAGGAGTTAAAGCTACTGAGCTTGAAAGCTGATAGCCTGAGTTCAAGACCTATGCACTCTGTGATGGGATGAGCTCCTGTTACTCGCCCCAGCTCCTGCCCTCCCAGCAATTTGAAAGCAGGCAAATGCAAGTAGATAAATAATGTTCTGAACCAGGCTGAACAGAATCATGAAACAGACTCCTTGTCCCCGTTCCCCCCGCCCCCAAAAAAACTTTTTTATTTAGTTAATGTGAATTCCTGGCATTCACACTCAGAAAAGTCCCGGCAGTAATCCTTGCCAGGTTTAAGTGCAAGAACAGACCTTATCAGTCTTTGGATAGTTGCCAGACTGAGAGCTTCCAGTCGCAATATAAAGGGAAACACTTGGCAAGGAGTCTCTGTGAGACAGGAACTCAGATAAGCAAATCTTCACAATAATAAGTGGACTAATTGTCTCCTGCAAACACCTCTCCCTTTTGCTCCTATTTATTCTCTATGGGCATCCACTTTTGCCTTTTCTTCCTTTTCTTCAGCATCCACTTTTTCCTTTTCTTCCGAGTTGACCGCTGTCCTTAGTTGTTCCCTTCTCCTGACAGCTCTGTGCATATGTGCATCCCGAACAGGCTCCAGCTGTTCTTCTTCCCCACTTATCTCCAACTCCGAGGGCATCTGATAAAAGTTGGATGGCACTGGCCCCATCTCTGCCTCTGATGCAGAGCACCCATCAGAGCCTTCCCCAGACTCCAGGACTCTACCCAAGTTCCTCACTGTCCGAGTCTGCTGGCAGCTCTGCTGGCAGCTGGCGGCCCACAACAAATAGGTATGACTTCGATGACATGGTAACAATGTTCTGTGTGCTTCAGCTTATAATCATGCTGGTCACATGACCACAGAAGTGTCTTCGGACAACCTCAGCTAAGAAACGGAGAGGAATATCACCCCCTAGAGTTGGACATGACTGACAGGGAAAGCTTTTCCTCTTCAAGGAAACTTTTAAAGGTAAGAATTATTTTCAGATCCTGAATCTGACAATCCTGTTTAAAGGGAGTTGGAGCACCACAGCCTAAACAAATGATTATGTTGATGTAGCTTTCTTGACATTAAAGAAAGCACACCATTGTAATGAGTAATGGAATTGCTGCTTGCAGTTTTAAAAGCACGGACAAATATTTTCTTGCTTCAAAAGTGACACATGGCCATTTAGAAATCATTTGGAGAGAGAGATCTGGCTCGGAGCTTTCATGTGATAGACTTTATCTTATCATCACTACTGTCAGCCTTATCTAGACTAATCTAAATTAGTGTAAATGTGTAACTTCAGGCTGGTGCACTCCAACAACCAGGAATCAAGCTGGAATCAAAGGTTAATACTTCTGAATAAGTGACATTTTCCCTCAGCAAATCTCATATCTAAGACTCCATTCACATTAATGGTGGGATTCAAAAAAAAATTACTACTCATTCTGTGGCCGTGGTTTGGTGGGTGTGGCATGGCTTGGTGCGCATGGAATGGATTGATGGGCATGGCTTGGTGGGCATGGCAGGGGAAGGATATTGCAAAATCTCCATTCCCTCCCCACTTTTGGGGAAAGGTTACGGCAGAAGCCCTATTCCCTCCCCACCCCACTAACCTGCTTTCCAGCTCCGTTCTCCTGTGCAGGGCAACAAAACAAGACCCAGCCAATCAGCTGTGATTTGGGAGGCAGAGAATAGATGGGGTGGGGCCAGTCAGAGGTGGCATTTGCCGGTTCTCCGAACTACTCAAAATTTCCGCTACTGGTTCTTCAGAACTGGTCAGAACCTGCTGAATACCACCTCTGATTCACATCTACAAGACAAGCGAAAATGCTCATTGGAGAGGTAGAGGAAATATGGAGCTAATAATAATTTTACACATATCGTGCATATTCCAGTAATATAGTGAGTGGGGGGAAAGAACCAAGTGGCTGTTTTCCAGCACAAAGGAGGATTTCTCATAGTGGATATAAATGATTACTGTCAGACAAGTTCTGAAATATTCTGTTTTAGAGACAGTGTTTTTGAAATTAAGAACAACCCTGTCTTCCCTGATCTGTTTTCTACTTTGTAATGTGGCAAGAAACACATTCTTTTATTCAGATTTTATTACTGATTGGATATGAGTTCATCTGAGGTAACAGAGATTTGCATGAGTTCTGCTTACAAACTCCATTTTTAAAAGGTAGAGCTTAATCCAGTTCCCCCAAATCTCCTAGAAGATTCACCTTTCCAAATTTGGGCTTCTTCTGCACACTACTAGGCCTGTCAGAAAGGCATTTGAGCCAGTCCACAAATGCCAAATATAAATATTTCTACTTCCTTAGTACCTGAAAAATGATCCAAACAGTATTTCATTTCAGATTTATTTATTTATTTGTCCTATGGCAAAAGTGGTATTCAGTAGCTTCTGACCAATTCTGGAGAACCAGTAGTGGAAATTTTGAGTCGTTCAGAGAACTGGCAAATAGCACCTCTGACTGGCCCCGCCCCCATCTATTCTCTGCCTCCTGAGTCCCAGCTGATCAACTGGGTCTTCTTTTGTTGCCCTGCACAGGAGAATGGAGCTGGAAAGCAGGTTAGTAGGGTGGGGAGGGGATTTTGCAGTAACCTTCCCCTGGAGTGGGGAGGGAATGGAGATTTTGCAGTATCATTCTCCCTGCCACGCCCACCAAGCCACACCCACAGAACCAGTAGTAAATTTTTTTGGAATCCCACCACTGGCATATGGCACAACATACATGGACTTGCCACATATGTAAAGATTTTAGTTAGATTAAAAACTGAGTAAGATATGAATGTCAAAAAGATCTATATTCAGATAGCGACGTCTATGCGATCTAACCATCAAAGCGCAGCATCATTTATCTGAAAAAAAATATACATATCAGATATTGGACCAGTATATTCCCTCACCTTACATCTGGTCATGATATGATCTACAATTTGATATGGGGTTCTGCAGCCATCATGGGGAGTGTGGGGGATGCTATACCTTATTTATACAGTGGGTTCCGGCAGACACCATGTGAGGTGCGAATCCTATTCAGGGTCATCCATTGCTGTAGTTCAAAACCTGGGACCTTTTATATATCTTCCTATGACTGGGTGTTCAGTGATCCATTTGGCTTTCCATTGGGAACTGATGTTAAAGATGATAAGCAGCTGTTGTGCGACTGCCAATGAGCACTTCCTATATTTGAGCCTTCAAAGTGCTACATGGGAAAAGTCAGCAGGCACCAGTAGGAGAGAGTGGTCCATAATATTCTATATTCTCCCACTATCCCAAAGGTGCTTTTTACATGAGGCAACTGGGCTTTCTTGTTTTTTTTTTTCTTTTGAAGATGTTTCACTTCTCATCCAAGAAGCTTCTTCGGCTCTGACAGGAGAGTGGGGAATGGAATATAAATCCTTCTGTGGAATATAAATCCTTCCATGGAATATAAATCCTTCCATTCCCCACTCTTCAGAGCTGAAGAAGCTTCTTGGATGAGAAGCGAAATGTGTTCAAAAGGAAAAAAAAAACCAAGGAAGTCCAGTTGCCTCCTGAAAAAGCACCTTTGGGACAACCATGACCTGGATGGCTGAGAATCTCTACAGACTATTCTCTCACTAGTACATCTTGCCTTCATTGAACTGGTAGGGCTATGTGGCTCAGAACAGGAAGCCAACAAGGCTGAGTGGCTTTAATACATCTGCTTATAATCCTCATGGTGTCACTGAGTTTGGCATCTAGCTTAATAGCATGGCAGGCCATTTCAGAAAGAACACCGAAATGGTGAGGTAGCATCAATGAGAAGGAAGAAGATGTGTAGAGCAGAACTAATAATGATGAGGTGAGAAATGCCTCTGCCCAGAAACTCCTTCTCTCAAAGCTTCCACATAACTGCTTTTCAGTTCTATTTTGAGCAATTGCTTCTGAACCACACATAACCCAAAAATTAATTGGCTTACTTGCTCCCCCCACCCAAGATGATCTGAGAACACAAAGGTAGACTATTCCAGGTTGGCAAGGAGAAAGAAGGATTCTGGAATCTCATTCCTAACACAATCTCAAAAGTACCATAGAATGGAATGGAATGGAATGGAATGGAATGGAATGGAATGGAGTAGAGTAGAGTAGAGTAGAGTAGAGTAGAGTAGAGTAGAGTAGAGTAGAGTAGAGTAGAGTAGAAGAATGGAGTAGAATAGAATAGAATAGAATAGAATAGAATAGAATAGAATAGAATA
>NW_020769317.1:25492011-25508375 GCF_900518735.1 Pseudonaja textilis
TAGAATAGAATAGAATAGAATAGAATAGAATAGAATAGAATAGAATAGAATAGAATAGAATAGAATAGAATAAACAGAGTTGGAAGGGCCATTGGAGTCTTCTAGTCCGACCCCCTACTTAGGCAGGAAACCCTACCCCACTTCAGACAAACGGTTATCAAACAAAACTTCCAAGTGTTGGAGCATTTCCAACTTCTGGAGGCAAGTTGTTCCACTGATTAATTGTTTTAACTGTCAGGAAATTTCCCCTTAGTTCTAGGCTGCTTCTCTCCTTGATTAGTTTCCACCCATTGCTTCTTGTCTTGCCTTCAGGTGCTTTGGAGAATAGCTTGATTCCCTGTTCTTTGTGGCAACCCCTGAGATATTGGAACACTGCTATCATGTCTCCCCTAGTCCTTCTTTTCATTAAACTAGACATACCCAGTTCCTGCAGCCGTTCTTCATATGTTTTAGCCTCCAGTCCCCTAATCATCTTGTTTGCTCTTCTCTGCACTCTTTCTAGAGTCTCAACATCTTTTTTACATCATGGCGACTAAAATGGAATGCAGTATTCCAAGGGTGGCCTTACCAAGGTGGTATTCACTAGATTGAAAGGGTTTCATTTTGACTTCAATTCATTTTCCAGTCCAGATTTGTTACTATATATGTAAGAGCTGCTCTTTCCCATTAGAGTTACAGTGATAATTTCTGCTGGAAATTATTTCAGTTTTTATTACAGGCTTGCTTTGAGTTTATTGTGCTTTTAATTACCACTATTTTGAGGATGAACAGACAAAACTGACAAATTTTATTTTGCTCAGCTTCTCATTTGTGTTATATTTGTTTCATCTTGTTTGATTATTTGTTAACATTAATTTTGGTAAGTTAAAAGATCTGTTTACTTTTTTACTGTTGTATTTATAGAAATGTATGTCTTTTGAAAAGTCCAAAAATGTTTGGGGAATTTAAGGTCTTTTTTAAAATGCAAACTGATAAGAATATTTGTATAAAAATTAATTGCTATTTTATATCATTTCCTTGAATGTATGCACGGATCTAGGCTGAGCTTTTTCCTTAAAATATTTTCTACTTATAAAGGCATTTATTCCACACAATGATTTCCATGAATGCTTACTAGCAACCCCAGGCTGAGTTTCATGGAATTCAAGATGCATAAATGTTCATTTCTTTTCTTCTAATACATTGTCACCATAATCAGGATTTTAAAATGTAAACACTTAAAGATTATGCACTTTAGGCAGGCCACGGGAGTCAGAATAATATATCTTATTTACATCATTGCTATATGGAAAGAATATCACACCACCTTCCCTGTAAAATTCAAAGAACAAGGATAATGAATCCTTAGGAAGTCATCAGTCTGTTATGCAAAATCCAATAGAATGCAAGAGAGAGAATCCATGACAAATGAAATTCCATTTTCCAAAGTCCAGCAAAAACTCCATTAGTTATGGTTACCCTTTTTTCTTTTCTTTTTGAAATGACTTTTCCTCCATATTTCTCCTTTCACAGGTCCAAAATAACAAAAGCCTATCTAGCATGAATATATTTCCCCCTTATACTGGTAGCATATCAAGCAAATCAGTGGTGGTATTCAACATTTTTTACTACCAGTTCTTTGGGCATGGCTTGGTGGACGTGGCGTGGCATGGCGTGATGGGCATGGCAGGGGAAAGATACTACAAAATCTCCATTTCCTCCCCACCCCACTAACCTACTCTCCAGCTCCATTCTCCTGTGCAGGGCAACAAAAGAAGACCCAGCCAATCAGCTGGGACTTGGGAGGCAGAGAATAGATGGAGGTGGGGCCAGTCAGTGGTGGTATTTGCCAGTTCTCTGAACTATTCAAAATTTCCGCTACCGGTTCTCTAGAACTGGCCGGAACCTGCTGAATACCACCTCTGAAAGTAATGGATTTAGTCTAAGGGATACTAAGTTTTCACCATTCTCCTGGCACATTCTCAGTTTCTCACAAGACCAGTCATCTGTGTTACAGAGGCATAAAAAGATGCATTTGGGAAACTTTCCGTCTAAGAGAGGTGGGCAATAGAATTCGTTCACTTTTGCTCCTTGGTGGCTATTTAACTTTACAGCCTATGCAGAAAGTAGTAAAGGACCATTAAAACTTCCAATCGATATAGCCTGTCCTCTTCTAATTTAAACTACACGATAATGTGTGTGCGCATAGACACACACACACACACACTGTCACACACATAGATATACACAGAGCCTAAATTTCTGACTGAAGAGAAAACAGATAATTAAAATTACATGCTAGGTAACAATCACTACCCCAAGAAGAACTATACATTCATTTAGAGTGCAATGTTAGGATTTCTGCAAGGCTGTCCTGAGGCTACAGCACTGATCAAATCTCTCAGCAGACAGAAAAATCCACAGGCAGAAAATGAGGTTCTTTTTAAAGTCATTACATTTCGGTCGCATCATCATGTCTAAGCATTTGTTTATATGTCATCTGTGGTTTCTTCTTTTCCTATTAGAAGCAGCAGCAGAAAGAGTACAGGAACTGTCTAGTTTCCCAGCAAAAAAGACTTCCAAGAGTGGACCTCATCTTCTGCTTGTAGGTTTTCCTGTCTACTGCAAGATCTGATCAATACTATGAACTCAGAAATCCTTCCCAAAATCTTAAAATTGCACTCTAAATCAAGGGCTCCCAATTTCCGGTCAGCGGATTGGCACTGCTCCATGACATGCCAGAAACTGGGCCATGCAAACCAGCAAGGCCATCCATGGGATGGCGGCAGCACATGAAACCATGCTCCCTTTGGTCCACGGAAAAAAAACTCTATCCACGGAACTGGTCCCCGGTGCCCAAAATGTTGGGGGCCGCTCCTCTAAATGAATGTATAGTTCAGTTTCTTGAGGTAGTGATTGTTGATTTAATACAGGGTTGTCAAATTCAAAGACCATGGGATGCATCTAGCCCGCAGGGCGCTTAGATCTGGCCCATAGGACCAGCGAAGGACTGGTCTGCAGTGCCCCTGCCAGCAAAAACAGAGCTTAGGAGTGCCACACATAGTCCTCCCAAGCTCCATTTTCAGCTGCAAAGGACTCCTGCAACCCTCTGTCAGTGAAAATGGAGCTTGGGAGGTCCCAAGCTCCATTTTCATTGGCAGAGCACTTGGGACGCCACAGGCAGCCCCAACTCGAGTGAGGTCGAGCTGGCCACGCTCACCCTGGCCACACCCCTCATCCCTCTGAGATCAAACACAATCCTGATGTGGCCCTCAATGAAATCGAGTTTGACACCCCTGATATAGCATGTAATTTTGATTTAGTATATATTTGGTCAGAAAATCTCTCTCTCTCTCTCTCCTCTCCTTCTTTCTCTCTCCCCTCTCCTTCTCTCTCCCTTCTCCCTCTCCCTCTCTCCCTCTCTTTCTCTCTCTCTCCCCCTCCCTCCCACCCTCTCTCTCCATGTGCACATGAGTAACTTATGTTCTCTCCAATTTTGCTGAAGGATTTTTTTAAAAAAAAAATCCAAAAGCTAGTTGCAGTATATGTTACACATATTGTACTATAAACAGAGAGCCAAATGCAATTCATTGCCCAAGAAACTTCCCAAAATTATGGACAGTTATTTTCCTTTGGAATTGTGCTTTGAAATATCCATGCATCATTAACACTATGTACAGTGGAGTTAACTATGTTTAAAAAGAGACTAAAGTCACACGATAATAGCAACTAGAAGTCTCTAGGCTAAGTAGTGGATAGAAATGGAATTTGACACAAGTAGAAAATGGGAAAATACATTACACAAATACCAGTGGTGGGATTCAATTTTGTTTTACTACTGGTTCTGTGGTCGTGGCTTGCTGGGCATGGCATCTCCATTCCCTCCCCATTCCTGGGGGAAGGTTATTGCAAAATCCCATTCCCTCCCCACCCCACTACCCTGCTTTCCAGCTCCGTTCTCCTGTGCAGGGCAACAAAAGAAGACCCAGTCAATCAGCTGGAACTTGGGAGGCAGAGAATAGATGGGGGCAGGGCCAGTCAGAGGTGGGATTGGCCGGTTCTCCGAACTACTCAAAATTTCCGCTACCAGTTCTCCAGAATTGGTCAGAACCTGATGAATACTACCTCTGACAAATACACAATAATGGGCAAAATGAGCACATAATATTCATTCAAGTAAATAAGACAAAAATGTAATCATTACAATTAAATTGGAGTTTTTACATGAATTATTGAAATAATGAAGCATACATTTCAATTTCTTTGTTAATTTGTCTTAATTATGTGTTTAATTTCCAGTAGAATGCTGCTGACATGAAAATATTATGAAAATATTTACACATGCTTGTTATTACTGCTAAATGTTAAGTATTATTCATTATTAATAAGGAGTTATGTTTATCTTCAGTTTTTCATAGGGAAGACCAATTCCATAAAGAAAAGTAACAAATAAAAATAGTATTAGCTGCACAGCAATTAGTGCCTTTCATTATCTTCATTAAATTTCAGCTGAGCTTATCATGGTTATTTAGAAATGAGTATCTTGGAATCCCAATACATTTTATTGCCAAATACGGTTGTAAGGCTTATTCTTTTTTGTTTTTTTATTGATGGTATTTCAAGGTAGATGTCAGGCACAAGAAATCAGGAACCAGGATAGAATTCAAAAATACTACGAGTTTATATACAAGAATTTAATCAACTAACAGTCAAGTCAGTGGAATTATGGGGGCCTGGGCTTAGGTTTCTTGTGGAAGTGTAGTAACTCCAAATTGATGATGCTGTTGGTCTTAGTCTGGTCATCTTTTATAAAAGATCAGACTAAAAAATCAAATGTCATGTAAGTCAGTACCACTTTTATGGTAGCAGGGAAACAGCTTTGGAAGTCTTAATGTGCTTCCCCCTCCATTTCTCTATTTTTGTGTGAATTCAAGAAGAGCTTGTCCGGGATGTTTTCTCAAATTACTGGGTTTACACTACTTTTATCTCATCATTGATTAGTTTAACTCTTCCACTTGCCCCTCAAGGCCATTCCCTTTGCCTTCTACATCACATCTCATCAGCCTCAGTCCACTTATGTTTCCAGAAAAAACACCAGTTTGAGCAATAAGAACAAAGCATTGATCTGCTGTTTCCATCCTCTGCTGGCAACTCTCCACGATCAGTCAACAAGTCATGTAATACTGCCTCTTCCTCTACTTTCTTCCTGCTGTGAAGTCTATTCTTCATCTTCCCATTCAGGAAGTTGCTGTCTCTCCAGCAACATTTCTTCCTGTTCTTCAAAGCCATTCTCTCTGCCTTCTACAATTGGACAGATATTCCTTTTCCCACAAACATTCCATCAAAGCTCATCTGGAAATCATATGAAGAAGGGAAGACTTCATTTGTAGACATCCTTCAAACTCTTAGGAAGAATGCGGTACAGCTTTTTCCAGGGTTGGAAAAATTCCACACATTTTGTTGTTCTGGTGTAAGGCTTGAAGATTTTTAGCTGCAAATTTATCAGTGGTAACTCCATAGTAACCTGCTGTGTAATTAACAGCTTTTGACTGGAAACAGAGAGAGGATTGGGGGTCAAATTCACACTTTTCCTTAAAGCTCCGTAAGTCATTCCAGTTATATGCACGTATACAAGCATGCATTTGGTTTCTACATGTCGACTTGGAGAAATTTAAAGTAATCATAAAAAATGAAGAAATAAATCATAAATCATTAAAAGCATTTTTTTAAAAAAAGCAAGCAATAAAATAATGATAAAAAAGTAGTTAGCAGAATCAAAAAGTTAGTGGAAAACAAACACACAATAGCATCAATTAAAAAGTGTGAGAAAATTAAGTAAGGTAGGGAAAACACAGCATGGCTTCTAGGATTTCTTCTAATTCTTTTAGTCAGCAATGGTCATGTGTGGTTCTGTACTGAGGAATCCTTAGTGATCTCTGAACTTGGTTGTTTTCTTGCAGATGTTTCATTGCCTAGACTAGATAATATCATCAGTGCTAGTCCCGGCACTGATGATGTTATCTGATTTGAGTAACGAAATGTCTGCAAGAAAACAACCAAGTTCAGAGAGCACCAAGGATTCCTCATATTAACTTTGAACTATAAATATTATCCTTTATTGGTTCTGTATTCTCTTCAGTGGAGCAAAATGGGGTACTGTTTTTGTTTGAAAACAAAACATTACATAGTGAGGTGCTACCACTGAAAAAATCCCACTCTGCCTTATCCTGAGATAGATCAATACTTCACATCACTTCAATATTGATAATCTCATATCTGGAGCAGTGGTAGGATTCAATTTTTTTTTACTACTGGTTCTGTGGGCGTGGCTTGGTAGGCATGGTGTGCCTTGGTAGGTGTGGCTTGGTGGGTGTGCCTTGGTGGGAGTGGCAGGGGAAGGATACTATAAAATTTCCCTTCCTTCCCACCCCACTAACCTGCTTTCCAGCTCCATTTTCCTGTGCAAGACAACAAAAGAAGACCCAGCCGATCAGCTGGGACTCGGGAGGCAGAGAATAGATGGGGGCAGGGCCAGTCAGAGGTGGTATTTGATGGTTTGCTGAACTACTCAAAATTTCCACTACCAGTTCTTCAGAACTGGTCAGAACCTGCTGAATACGACCTCTGATCTGGAGGCTCCATGAATTTAGGACCTTCACCATGCAAATCCTTTCTCTGAGAGATCCTCTTTTAGAGTTCTTAAGGGGAAGGATGTATGAAGACAAGGGCTCCTTCAAATATCTTGTAAAAAATATATTTTAAAAAGTCTGTGCTAGCAATTTAATTTTGCTGGAAATAAACTAGAATCAAATCCAGTTGATGAAGCATAGGTGAAACCTGATCATAACATGCTGAATTCCAAATGTGACCCTCACTGCTTTATTTTCATCCAACTACAGTCTCCAAACCAATTTCAAAATAAGTCCATTGTAGAAAGTATTACAAAACTCCAGTCTAGCTTTTATAAGGCTATTGTCTTTGTTCATCACAATTTGTACATTAATTCAAGCTGGGGACAAGGGAAGCAAGAGACAATGTTTTGTCCTTTACAGTCAATAATTCCATTGAATCAGTTCAACAAAACAACAAATACAATGTTTCTGACACAATAATAGGATTACCAATAATTGCTCTCAGGACAATGCAAAGTTTTTACAATAAAGCCATAAGAACTTGCCAATCAATAACGTATTCTACTTTTACAAAGCTGGAAAAAAATGAACAGATTTGGACTAGGGATTAGCAGTGTGTTGCAGTAATTTTTTTCATACAGCAAAGCTCTCAATAAATGCATATTATAATTAGGAATGGTCCCAAGAGTCATATTAAAAAATCAATTTCTATTTCAAAATTAAAAATAATACTTTTCTTTTTGAAAATTTATAAAATTTATTTCAGCTAATGTTTATTACTTTGGCCATTTTAGAGTGATCCTTCCTTCCTTCCTTCCTTCCTTCCTTCCTTCCTTCCTTCCTGCCTTCCTGCCTTCCTGCCTTCCTTCTTTCCTGCCTTCCTTCCTGCATTCCTGTCTGCTATCCTACCTGTTAGATTTGAAAGTGTTTTGAGAATTTATTTAGGAAGCAATGATATCTTGGTATAGATTTAGGTGTTGAAACACAAGCAAATAACACATTTAAACACATTTTTATATGGTCAATATTTAACTGTCAAAAAGATAAGAATTGCTGGACATCCACTTGAGAGGCAAGATATTTGTCAGGAAATAGATGGCACACTTCCTCGATCAAACAGGTATAAATACAGCATTTTCAAAATCTGAAAAGTCAACATTGCTTCCAAACCCTCGTGGTATGATTAGTTTCAGTCTATCCTCATGTTGACTGCATCTAAATTGATGTCCCATTGTTCATTCCAGTTTGCGATTGGTTCCTTCATATAATATTCCAATGTTTTTATTTCTATGATTGATGTGAAAGATGTTACATTTCTAGATAACTTGGCCTCCAAGTGTCAATACCCTCTTGTGTTTAGCCTGGTAGCTTTCTTATCAATGGTTAGTACCCTTATTTCTTGTCACTTTTTTTCTCCAGAATACAGCATATTTCTCTTATTGGAAAGACATGGAAACATAAATCAACCAACACCACCCTTTTCAGTGGTTTGCTTCTCTTCATAAAAACATCATCACAGCAGTCAACCAGTGTTGCAAGTTAAAGTTCAACACTGAGCCGAGATACCACAAGGCTAATCAATCTATGTCACATTCCACAACCAAGCAGAGAAAGGAAAGAACACAAGAGTATTAAACTCATATAATTCAGGCCAGTGGTCACCAACCGGTGGGCCGCAGAGAAATGTCACCCCAAAGCACCCCCCCAAGCAATTAATCCAGGCTGTGTGGGAACACAAAGCTGCACCTCCCACACGGCCCACAGGAACACAAGGCTTGCATCTCTTGCATTGCGAACAACATGAGATAGTGAGCAGAGGGGGGAAAGGGGGAGGGGGGGAACTTGTCCCACTCACCCCAGGCACCTCACCTGGCCATTGGGCTGCTTCTTTCCACTTCTTTCTTCTTCTGCTTTTGGCTGCATGCAAGGAAAGCAGCAAAAGTCTTTCTTTCTCTCCTCCAAACTCTGCCAGAAATGAGTCTTTGGGACCCTGCAAGGCATCCTGCTTCAAGAGGCTGTGCTGGCAAAGACTCATTTCTGGTGGAATTTGAGGAAGAGAAAGAAAGACTTCTGCTGTGTCTGCTGCTTTCCTTGCATGAAGCCAAAAGTCTCTTTCTCTGTCTCCATCTCTCTCTCTCTCTCTCCCACTCTTTCTCTGTCTCTGTCTCTCTCTGTCTCTCTCCCTGAGAACGGAGCTGGAGACGGTATCCTGCAATCCCAATTAATGATTGATCAGTAGGAAAGTAGGGTGGGGAATTTTCCTGCAGACCAGAAGCCAGCAAGGAAATGACAGAAAAGAAAAGAGAAGGGATGGAGCCCTAAAAAGTGGGGGGGGGGGGGGGGGAAAGGACACCAAACCAGGGGGGGGCATGATTTCCCAAGGAAGAAGGCAAGCTCAGAGCAGAAGAGACAACGCTGGTAAGCCCACCTCTTACCAGCAGCTGTCTGTAAGGGGCGAAGCGAGATAAAACAATTGTGCAAAGTACCTGGTAGCGCATTACAGCTTCTGGACAGGTGCTGCTGTTTTTTCAGTCTCACTTCCAGAGAGCACCAATGCCACCATTGAGCAGCCCAGTGCTCGCTCTGCTGCTGCTGCACCTGGATTGATCTGTACACACACACACACACACACACACACACACACATGCTCTGCCTTTGGGTCCAAATTAGGGATCCTCTCCAAATGCCCGCCCCCAGGTCAGCAAAGAAGGCATGGCTGGTTCAGCTGGAGAAACTGCTTCATGGCTTTTCCCTCCCTCTTTCTTTCTCTGCCCACCCGCCCCCTTCCCCTGTGGAAAGACTCTCACGGCCATGGAGTAGACTGGTGTCCTCTGCAACGGGATTTCAACTTCGGTGAAGGAACCATTGGCCAAGGGGGTAATCAATGACCTGGGCAGGTTTTTTTTAGGGTTTCACTGGGAACTCAGGCGCGGCTTCAGTGGCAAGCCTAGCAGCTGTATGTATCCCAAGAACATGTCCTCCTCATCCTCCCTAAATGTGAAAAGCAGGGGTTCCAAGCTGGTAAAATTGGTGTTTACATGAAGTTCAGAAGTCTGACTATATCGACTGTCATCCAGACCAGGGGTCTCCAACCTTGGCAACTTTAAGCCTGGTGGACTTCAACTCCCCTGCCAGCTTTATTTCTGCAGGATTTAAAATTATGAGTGTGGTGGTCCCTGAGGTCCAAAAGGTTGGTGACCTTTGATTCAGGCAATATTATAGGCCTACTACAATGAAAATTTGCATCCAGATAGGTATAACTTATTTAAATATAAAGTCTAACCAGCCTAACAGGCTACACTTGGTTTTGAGTAATGTACTAAAAGTCAGACTCCAAGCTGTAGTGAATGGTGCATTAGAAGTCAAATTATAATTAAATGCAATTAATTTTACGATTATGCAGCAATCCAGATTTGAAAGGAAAAATGTAATTCATAGCATGCAATTCAACTTATATCATACCCACCAGCATTTCTGTTCTTAGGCCTAAACAGGGGCTTAAGAAAAATGTATTTATGAGATTGACTTTACTTAACTTACTTTACCCTGTTATAAATTATAGAAGTGAAAGCAAAACCTTTAATATTTCAAAATAAACAAACAAAAAAGGCACACTTCCCATCTTGATTTTTCTGGAAGTCACCCAGCAGCTAAACTTTGACTTGGTATAGGTATGAATGTTTCTGTGTGACCAAGAATGAATGGCAATCTTCAATTCTTTAATTCAGAAAGTTAGCAATAAATTTCTAGATACCCTGAACCTCTGGAAAAATAGAACATGTAGAAATTGGTGTTTTACGAGGTGTTTCATGTGGTGTGCCAAGGGATATTTCTAAGCAGAAATCTGCTTAGTTTGTTTAACGGCTAAGCAGTTGCACCCATTTTTGAAATTATTCCCTTGAATGAATGATTACTTTCAACACATTTCAAACTCCTTTTTGGGGGTCAGAGGTAAAGCACTGCAGAATAGCAATAACAGTAGAAATAGCACTTAGACTTATATGCCACTTCACAGTGCTTTAGAACCCTCTCTAAGCGGTTTACAGAGTCTGCCTATTGCCCCCAACAATCTGAGTCCTCATTTTACCCACCTGGGAAAAACAGAAGGCTGAATCAACCTTGAGTCAGTGAGAATCGAACTGCCAAACTTCAGGCTGCCGGCGGTCAGCAGAAGTAGCCTGCAATACTACAGTCTAACTATTGCACCACTATTTAGGAATCCTAGTCTTTAAATATTTAATTATGTATTCATTAAATTACCCAAATCCTAATACTTCAATATGCCCTTTCTTGATGCCCCTCCCACAAAAGGAAGGAAACAAAGAGAAAATAAAACCAAAAATAAAGAATTCCTAAATTCACAGATCTATATTTTTAACAATATCTTGCTTCTAAATATAATGTTCTACTACAAACAAGTAGTTAATTAGATGCAGTTACTTTTACATTTACATTTATAATTCTAGAATTATTGCTTTAAAAATAAAGTCACTGAAGTATATTTTGGAACCTTGGAGATAGCTCCAGACTGCATGGATTGTAAAGAAGTTCCAAATTAGATGTGGGTGGACAGATCCAGGCAACAGGTAAGATAAAGCAGCAAGCTAAAAATGAAAGCAGATTGCATAGTGGTTTTGAAAGCAAAATGGAAATATATAGTCAGAAGGAAAGAGATGAGTAAGATAAGAATATCTAAGAAAGGCTTAGATTAAGGAATAAAAGACTTTCACATTTCAACTTTTTTATATTCATTAGCAATGTGACAAATGGAGTTTAAAAATAGTAAGACTGTAATATTAATGTTCATTGTGTTGGTAATTCATTTTGTATTGTAAGACTTTCATTTTACTCTGAAAACTTTGCTCCATTAGCAATTAATAATGAGGCATATTTTGAGCTGATGCCAAACCATATTTATACTCTAATCATTCATGTGATCAGATAAGTGAATCCCAACAGCAAAGTGAAATAATACGAACCACAACATGAAATAAAGCAGAAAATAAAGTGTAAAGAAAGAAAAATTAAAATTCTCTCTCTCTCTCTCTCTCTCTCTCTCCCTCCCTCCCTCCCTCCCTCCCTATCTACCTATCTACACACACACACACACGCGCGCACACACACACACACATATATATATATTTGTGTGTGTGTATATTTGTTTTCTTAAGTTTTCGCGGTACTTACATGTATGGCATTCAGCTTTGTTTGGGTATTTTCCCACGTCATTGTAGTTGTGCTTTTAAAGTTGTAGCAACGTTTAGGCAGAATCTCATCTGTCATCATCAGGCTTTTGTATAGTGTTCATCTGTGAGTCAGACTTTTACAGACTTTTACTGTAAAAGTCTGACTCACAGATGAACACTATATAGAAGCCTGATGATGGCAGATGAGATTCTGTCGAAACGTTGCTACAACTTTAAAAGCACAACTACAATGATGTGGGAAAATACCTGAACAAAGCTGAATGATATACATACATACATACATACATACATACATACATACGTGTGTGTGTGTGTGTGTGTGTTTGTGTGTGTGTGTGTGTTTGTGTGTGTGTGTGTGTGTGTGTGTGTGTGTGTGTGTGTGGCTTCCTTCCCAAGTCCCTCCAGCATGAACCCACAGGGGCCACCGGGAGAGGCTGCCCGAGGCCGTGATAGCACCCGCACATCCGCAGACAAGGAGGTGAGGTGATGGCAGTGCTGCTTCCCTGGCCCAGCCCATCCCCGTGCATCTCCAAATGTGCCGACAGCTCCAAATGCTACAGCGGAACAGGCATCAGGCAGAGGCACTGACTCAGCGGGGCTCAGCTCAGTGGAGGACACAGTGCAGGCCGTCACCTTGCCTCCCTGTCCATGGATAGGTGGGTGCTATCACTGCCTCGGGCGGCCTCTCCCAGTGGCCCCTTTGGGTTCACTCTGGAGGGACTTGGGAAAGAAGCCAAGCTCAGGTCGGCCTGGCTCTTTTGCTTGGCAGGTGGGCACGCACCTGCAGCTTGCTTTCCTGGCTCTGCCCAGCCCACATGGCTCTGGCGTGACCCTGGCAGGATGAGCGGAGGGTCCAGCGGGGAGGTGCTCACTGCCTTGGTGAGAGCTCTGCTGCCGGGCAGGATGGCCTGCCTGTCAGCTGTGCTGGACACCCCAGACAAAGCTCTTCGCATTCTGCCCGGCGCCAGGCAGAGATGGCGGCTGGGTGCTTCTCCCAGGGTGGGCCGATCCTGCGCTGCAGCTCCGAGAGATCCGCCTCCCTACATGGGGTTGGGCTGCCCTCTCGGGCAGGGGAAGCTTTGTCGTACCGGTAGTAGGGTGTCATTTTTAAAAGAATTGGCTTTGCCTTTGAAGGCGAAGGGAAGGCGGCGACAGGAGCACCTGAAGCCGAGTGTCTCCACTGGGCTCCGGTTGCAGGGAGGAGCCCTGGGTGGCTGCGCGTGGCTGCGCCAAACACCACGGCATTGCTCTAAATGCCACAGCAGCAAGGGAGAAGGGAAAGCAACAGTGGAAGAAGGTCTCCTGATACAAAGTTCCCCACCAACGCTAAAGTCAATGCAGGTAGCACCATATCCAGGTATGCAACAAAACTACTTCCTAACGGCAAGCCCCTTGCCATTCCTCCCCATTTTGCATGTTTAATATAGGCCTTAATTTGCCGATAAAACATGCTGGGCCTTCCTATTGGTGGAGGCCGTATTGTTGGAGAAACACGGTAGATTCTCAGTCATCTCGGTCACATTGCTCCCAAAGGTTCTTTTTTTCAACTGGTCTTTCTGGTTTTTCTTTGAAGACTTTTCGCTTGTCATCCAAGAAGCTTCTTCAGCTCTAAGTGGATGGTGGGAAAGGCATTGGAACAACATAGGAGAACAAACACACCAGGACTAGATTCAGCAGTCTATCTGCATTTAAAAGACATGGGCTATTCTTTTGAAGACAACAAAGGCCATATTTTGGACAGAGAAAACTGCTGTTTTAAAAGAGGGGTTAAAGAGGCCATCTATGTCAAAATTGAACAGCCCTCTCTCCACAGAAGGGAAGGGATACGGCATCATCTATCTCCAATCTACACCACAGTCCTTTCAACAGTTCCAAGGACCACACCAATTTGCACCACTCAGATGACCCTGATGACACAGATAAACCTCCAAGTGACCTTAAAAACCCACTAAAAGAATGCAAATGTCCAGCTGTCTGTAAGGAATATAAATCCTTCCATTTCCCACCATCCAGTCAGAGCTAAAGAAGCTTCTTGGATGAGAAGCAAAATGTCTTCAAAGAAAAACCAGAAAGTCCAGTTGCCTCTTGAAACAAGTGCCTTTGTTAAAGCTAATCTTGGTTTAAGTAAAGAATCTTGGAATGTGAAAGAGAATTTCCAACTTTCAATTTTAGGGAATTTATTAAGGTAGTCTTGAATAATGTGAAATACCTCTTCCCAGTGTTGGTGCTTATAAGCCAAGCTACTGATGGACTCTCTTGATATATCCTGATTGGTTATATCTATTTTCTTTATTATCACTTTCCCAGACTGCCAACTGTCTCTCATAGTTCCCAAGTTTTGGATACTATGCCTTTTACTCTTCCTCCTCCTCCTTTCAAATGAGTCTTAAAACAGCCAATCAAGGACCCAAATGTCATAGTTTGTAATAAATAGCAGCACTGCACAATTGTTTAAGTCATGCCCTATTGGCTGCCCAACCTTGCATTCATTTGTAAGAATGTTTCAACTTAGAACCAACTGAGAACTTGTTAAAAAGCTTGATTCTTTTTCTCCTAAAATGTCTATGATAGAAGATTATGATTAATGTTAAAATATTATTGAACTATAGGAAAGTCACTGTACAGTATAGTATAAGGAAAATGACAGGAATTTTCAGAAAATAAACTAAATATAACCGTATTTGATAAACAAGGCTTTTCAAACTTTTGATGGAATGCTTCAGAATCAAGTTCTTCTCCTAATCCAATAAGGTAAAGATAAAGGTTCCCCTTACACAGGCGTGCTAGACGTTTTTGGCTCTAGGTGGCAGTATTCATCTCTGTTACAAAGACGAAGAGCCAGCACTGTCCAAAGACGTCTCCGTGGTCATGTGACCGGCATGACTAAACACCGAAGTGGTCCCTATTTTTCTACTTGCATTTTTACATGCTTTTGAGCTGTGAGATTGGCAGAAGCTGGGACAAGTAACAGGACCTCATTCCATTATGCCATGCTAGGGATTCGAACCACCAAACTGCTGACATTTCTGATCAACAAGCTCAGTGTCTTAGACACTGAGCTACCGCATCCTTTAATAGAGAGACCATTTAAGTGATATCAAAGAAGAATAATCTGCGGCAAAAGAATGTGGTTTTTTTTTTTTAAAAAAAATCTGATATTCCACCTTAGAAAAACTTGCAAATACTTTATTTTATAAGTAGGGTAACCTAAAGGCAAAATGGATGTGCTCTTTTCATTCTGCAAAATAGGCATACAATCCAGAATTTCAAGCAAACCCTATTCTGGACATTCAAATACAAACCATTCATATTAAAGACACTGTATATTTACTTTTGTTCCTTTCACTTTCCTTGGAGTTTTCTTCTTTCCAAGGAGTTGAATAATTTAGATGGAGATTTTCTGTTTTTATCCCTTCCTAAAGAGTTGATTGAGAAACAATCAAGCATCTTGAAAGTAAAATTTACTTCTTCTTTTTTTCCTCTTCCTCCTCCTCTTCTTCTCCTTTTTTTCCTTTCTCTTCCTCCTTTCTCCTCTTCCTCCCTCCTCCATTTTTGATACAAGTGTCTCTTTCTGAATTAGACTTAATTGAAGCTTAAAGTCTTAACATCATTTAAGATCTACCCTCATGTATTTAGTAATTTTCCTTTCCTACCCCATTGAAAATTACAATTCAGAATTAACTTCTGGTGGGCCTTTATGTACGCACTTAGAGATTTGGGAACTATCAAATAAATCCCACAGTTACTTAAGTTTCCTATAAAAAATATCAAAGAATTGCCTGGGCAAATGGAGAAAGCCTCCAAGTAATTCAGAACCTCCTGAATTACCAGAAAATGCCACAATTCAATCATGAAAAAACTGCTATCCTGAAGTATAGAAAGGTCTTAAAGACATCCACTTAAACTTGCACCAAAGTTTTTAGGCATGGTGAGCCTAAACTGGAGATGAATAACTGGCAGAATGATTAGAAAAGGTCTTTATGTTGACTTACCTATGCAGATATAATTGCATAATACCATTTAAAAAATTCCCTAAGGGGAAAGTACTGAAACCACAGAGCAACAGAATGAGAATAAACTCCTATGGAGCAATTATTGTTCATTAAGAGACCCCATCTGCCATGGGATTTCATGCATTAAAGGACAGTAACATTCTTAACAGTTACCTGCATCCAGTTTAGTTCTTGAAAGTTTATGATTAAAGATGTTTCCAAATTCTGTATCTTGAAGTTCCAAATTATTTGGTTTTGTTTCTAAAGTGAACCCAGGGAGCAAATCGTTCTTCACTAATATGTGTTCTGCTTTGTGGGGTTTGTATTTATTTATTTTTTGAATGATGTGCCAAATGCTGTGCAATATGCAGTCAAACACATCAGAATAAATTACAGATTATGCTGGATTTAGACATTTTAGAAATAATGTAAAGAGATTAAAATGGACAGTTGTTACTTGGCATTATACCCTTAAAATGCCTCATCCTCCTGTGCAATCTTGATTTGGAATTAGTGGGTTTACTCCTTAGGATATGAGAGAGAGAGGGGGGGGG
>NW_020769317.1:25508475-25532018 GCF_900518735.1 Pseudonaja textilis
GGGGGGGGGGGAGGGAGGGAGGGAGGGAGAGAGAGAGAGAGAGAGAGAGAACTGGAAATATTCATCATTCAAACATTTTACTTTTTTTCAGACTTGACATTTATGTAACATTTCATTTCAGCCTTAAAAGGTACTAGTAGGTTGTAAGTAAAGGTAAAGGTTCTCCTCACACATACGTGCTAGTCAGTGGTGGGATTCAATTTTTTTTTTTACTATCAGTTCTGTGGGCATGGCTTGGTGGGCATGGTAGGGGAAGGATACTGTAAAATCTCCAGTCAGAGTGGCATTTGCTGGTTCTCTGAACTACTCAAAATTTCTGCTACTGGTTCTCCAGAACTGGTCAGAATCTGCTGAATACCACCACTGGTGCTAGTCATTTTGGGCTCTAGCAGGTGGTGCTCATCTCTGTTACAAAACTGAAGAGCCAGCGCTGTCCGAAGATGTCTCCATGGTCATGTGGCCAGCATGACTAAATGCTGAAGGTACATGGAATACTGTTACCTTCCCACCAAAGTGGGCCCTATTTTTCTACTTGCATTTTTACATACTTTCAAACTGCTAGGTTGGCAGAAGCTGGATGAGTAATGGGAGCTCACTCCGTTATGAGGTGTTAGAGATTTGAACCGCCGAACTGCAGACCTATCTGATCAACAAGCTCAGCATCTTAGCCACTGAGCCACCGCATCCCTAGGTTGTACACATGGATATTATTACATTAATAGATGTGATGTATTTACAGTGATTGCAGGCCCACCTTACCTGCTATCAATTCCAACACTGCCATGAATTAAAAAAATGAGATTAATGGCTCTAATAGTTGATCAGGAGGGATGTGAAAGGTGGATTAAGACAACTGCATCACCACCATCACATATCCTACCATCTCAAGCTTCTTCGCTGTAATGCTGTTAATGGCCAGTAGGCCACAGTCAAATGAAATGATCTTTTCAGTGAGAAATCAGAAGTGCCTTGATTGCTGGGCTGGCTTATTAGAGCATTGCTGATCAACTTTCCTCAGACCCCTTCTCTGAATGAGAATTAGCCTTGGTGCTGCAGTGGTTAGCATGCAGTATTGAAGACATTTCTGCCCACAGTTGAAGTTCGATCCTGACAACTCTCAAAGTTGATTCAGGCATCTTTACTTCTGAGGCCAGTAAAATGAGGACTCAGATTGTTGGGAGAAATACACTGATGTTGAAAACTGCTCAGAGTGCTATAAAAGCACCATGGAGTGGTATATAAGTCTAAATGTCAGGGTTCCAAGTAATAGACCCAGAGCAAGCAAAACTCTAAGGCAGGTAGATTCCTCAAAGAACAGCTTTATTGGCACAGATCTGGTGAAAACCCACTCTGAAAGTTCCCGTGGTTTTCACTTTCTCAAAACAATCAGTCACATGGTTCAATCACGATTCTGTCTGGTTGCTTGGTGACATCACTCCTCTTTCCTCTCACATTCTCTCAGGTGTGAGAATGTTCTTGGTTCCCTAGAGAAAGTATTTTATTTTGGCTACAAAGTCCAAGCTTTTACTACTCCCTCTTCCCTATCCCTCAGTTCTAGTGTGGCAACACTGAAGCTCCAAGATGGCTTTAGTCAGGTCAGCTTCAGGGTTGACACTAAATGCTATTGCTATTGCTGTCATAGTGGAAATGACCAGGATTCCCTTTGTGTTCAAACTGTACTAATGCCACAAGTTTATGAGGTCACTAGCACAAATGTCATAAAATAGCTGAGGGGATGCCTTCTTTTGTTATATTCTAAATTTGCTATTAAAAAAAGGCATAATGTTGGGCAAAGCCAATACATTAAGCAAACGAATAAGTGAGAATTACTTAATGTCAAGGCAATCTAGTGGCATTGCTTCCAGAACTTTAAGCTTCAAAGGAGATTCAGATAGAAGTGATTCTGGAAGGCCTTTTCCATTGCTACTTCATAAACTGATCACAACAATTTAGCAAGTTCAAGAATTTGTTGTTCTTCAATTACTAAGCTGTGTTTGACTCTTCTTTACCCTGTGGACCATAGTATGCCAAGTCCCCCCTCCTCCACTGTAGACCAGAGTCTGCCCAAGTTCATGTTAATTGTGTTAATGACACTATCTAACCATCTCATCCTCTGCCGTCCCCTTTTGCCTTCAATCTTTCAGCATCTTTTCTCTTTTCATTTAGTGACCGAAGGATTTGGGCTTTTGCTTCAGTATCTGACCTTCCAAAGAACAGTCAGGATTAATTCCCTTTAGGATTGACTTATTTGATCTCTTTGCAGTCCAAGGGACTCATGAGAGTCTTCTCCAACATCACAATTTGAAAGCATCCATTTTTCAGCACTCCTTATGATATGACTCTCACAGTCACAAAGTACATTACTACTGGGAAAACCATAGCTTTGACTACATGAGTCTTCGTTGCCAAGGGAATGTCTTTGCTTTTTAATATGCTGTCTAGGTTTGCCATAGCTTTCCTCTCAAGAAGCAAGCATCTTTTAATTTCATGGCTGCAGTTGCCATCTGCAGTGATCTTGGAACCCAAGAAAATAAAAAATTGTTACTGCTTCTATTTCTTCTCCTTCTATTTTCCAGGAGTTCAGGAACTGCTTCTGTCCAACAACCAATGGTTGTTGGTGATCTTGAATTAGGTTACAATAAACATCACTGTTCAGCAGTGGTGGGCTGCAACTGGTTTAACAACCAGCTCTATGAGCGCATGCTTTGCGCACGCAGGGGTGCTTCAGGCGCGCATGCAGTGTTCAAAAACCACCAATTTTAAGCTTAAAAACTTAGCTTCTATATCAGCGCTGGTGAGTAAAACAACTGAAGTGTGGAATCCACTGTTCTGCGTGAATCAGCTGAGCTAAAAACCAAGGAAATATAGGACAGGAAAGGATGGGGGTGGGTGGGGCCAACTGCTTACTGGAGCTACCAGTTTACTAGAACCAGTGTGAACCAGTAGCAGCCCACTACTGCCATTCAGAGAATGTATCCCCAATTATGACTGTGGCCTTTGGACAATTGTGTAGTATTATAAATAGGCATGAAGATTGTGTTCATGGAGGGAAAAGAGTAATTGTATGGCCAATGAATTGTGATATCTTTATTCCTTCTATGAATTAGGTTTCTTATGTATATAGAAATGGAGGATCTAAGGAATGGTTATGACAAAATACATCAGTGGGATGTTTCTTTTAAAAAAAGAACTCCTAGAAATAGCATGTATAGCATCTGTGCTATTCTGGTAAACAAAGGAAACTCCACCTGAGTGACTCTTAGAGTGGGCTGAGGAACACAATATGTGGGAGCTCAGCTAGGAAATGTGGTGAGATAAGGGTAGGCAGATTTATTTGTGAGAATAATCCAGCACATGGCAATCATCAGCAGAAGCCCAGCCAGCTCACAGCTAGCAAAACATGCCTTATCCACAGGTTATAGCATAAACACAGATGCAGCAAAATGAGTCACTGGAGTAAAACGAAAATTCAAATTGGACGCAAATGAACCTCTGCACATATGCATGACAAGGAATCCATTGAGCAAAAACTAATTTTATGCGAGTGCCAGAATGGTGGTTTTGCATGCTGGAAATGAAACCGAGGCATTGGTAAAAGGACCATAGTTCAGTGGAAGGGTTCATGCTTTGCATAAATAAGCTCCATATCTTTTCTTTGACATATCCATTTAAAAGGTGTCAAGAATTGGGAATGGAGTTTTTAAACGACTAGCAAAAAGTGAAGTTTCTAATGACCTTGCAGACGAGAATGTACAAGTCACGGATTCCCTCAGTAAGAAATAGTCCAGTTCTACACTGTGAAAATAAGTAGCATGTGAATAGAAGATGTCCGCGCAATGAGTATTATCAAATGTTCCTTGGATTTCTTTAGATATAAAAAGGACCATCAATTCAACTGTTTGGATTCATTCCAGGTTTTTAAACTCAAACCTATTTGAGGTAGTAGGAAAACCTCCCAGATCATTCTGAGTATCTCTGAAAACAAATAGGATAGTCTTTGACAGGAATGTCAAACTCAAGGCCCGCAGGCCAGGTCCGACCCTTGAGCTGTTTAGATCTGACCCAGGAGGCAGCCCTGGAAACAGCAAAGGACTGGCCCATGGTGCCACAGCCAGTGAAAACGGACCTCGGGAGGGCCGAGCATGGCCCACCCAAGCTCCATTTTTGCTGGCAGAGGGTTGCAGGAGCTTTGTTTTCGAAGGCAGTGGGCTGCCAGATGCCTTTGCAGCCAAAAACAGCACTCACGAGGGCTGCGGGCAGCCCTCCCAAGCTCTGTTTTTGCTGGCAGGGGGTTGCAGGAGGTTGTCATAGCTGAAAATGAAGCTTGGGAGATGGTTTTTGCTGGCAGAGCTCTCATGCCACCACAGGCACCCCCAGCACAAGTGATATATTCCAATGATGAAGTTTTGTAAAGTCAGAGTTAGGAAAGTGAAGCTCATTGGGAGAAACTTATTGGGAAGCCTCATCAGAAATAGAATGATGTGGAAGAAGGATCCAAGAAGCCTTGCTAGTAGTCATGGTTGTCATAGGGATTTGGTACAAACTAAAAAGAATATCACAAGTATCAAGACATCACTGTGCCAAATTACCTGATGATGCATCTGTTATCTCTCATCCTCTCCCTACAGATGCCTGTAATGATGCTAGCTACTTTTATAATCCAAGTTTAATTCTGGAAAATTATGGCTTGTTTGCTTATTTCCCCCATTGCTCCTGTGAACTAATGTGATGAATTAAAATGATTACACTTCCATCACTGGCAAGCAATAAGCTTTGCAGCAAAAAATCCTCCAAAGTGTATTTATTGTACCCACCAGGAAAATGTAATTGCACAATAGAGTATTTTGCCTGGCCTGGCTTGTTTTATTTTAATGTTTGCATTGGCTATGTGTTCCTTTCATCCAGAGAAATGAAGCAAACAACTTACCTCTCCAAACTGTTGTAAGATCACATTGTGACTTTGTAATAAAGAAGTTCCTTAGATGAGGTGTAGTAATAAAAAAAGCAGTGCTATGGGACAAATGTTCATCAGCAAGTCGCTCACCAGTGATGCGATGAAACTTTAAGTGTTAATGGTGGTCTCCAATCTGCTTCAGAGACTTAATTTTCAAACTGAAGGGCACATGTGCTAAGTGTTGGTAAAAAGCATTGGTGAACAGCTGGAACTTTTCATTGCAACAGCTGTTCAACAACTTATCCCACTAGCCTTCCCATATATCATTATCAATTGGGAACATGGACAATTAGCATGGAGGTCTATGTAAGCACCTGTAGCTTTAAGAGGCATAGCACATTTTCAGTCTGTTCCTCCCAGCTGCAATAATCTCTCTTCCATGACCAGTATTGCAGACGAGCCAGGATATGATCCAGCATCAGATAAATACCGGTAGTCCTATTTTTGTTAACCAATTCTATTAGAGAATCAGAGTTGGAAAGGACCTAAGAGGTCTTCAATTCCATTCCCTTATACTACAGTACAGGATTCCCCCACACCATCCTCAATAGATGACCATTGCAGGCCTGTCAAACCGGCGGCCCATGGACCAGGTGTGTCAGATATAGGCCAAGCCCACCCCAACTCTGTAAAGGCAAAAAATATCACAATACATCACAATACAGTACGTCCCATGATGTGATTGAGTTTGACACCTGTGATCTAGTGTCTATTTGAAATCCTCCAGTGAAGGGGAAGAAATTTTCTTTACCTGCAAGGATTAGATCTGTGCAGACAATGGTTTTCTACTGTCTGACATTTTCAGGGGTCTCAAACTCACAGCATCACGGTGGCATCACATGATGTATTAAAACTTTTTCCCCCTTCACTAAAATGGGTGTGGGCGTGGCCAGCATGTAAAGTATCTGGCCCACAGGCCTGGTGTTTGACAGCCCTTCTCTATATACACAACACAAAAGGACTGACATTTTTTAATGATGGTGTCAGAGAAGAATCTTGAGAAATAATTGCGATAATACTGAGAAAATTGGAATTACAAAGAAGAAAAGACAACCAAAAATAAGCTGGTAGATGGTGACTTCAGCAGTGATGGTAAATGTATTATTTATAATATTGCTTAATAAGTAATAGCATAACTATTTGTTAAATTGTTAAATAATTAAATTACTAATATTAATAAATATATTGATCAGGGCAGTACAACATCAGAAGAGTTGAAGGGTCAGGTGTAGAAGTGAGATCCTGGAGAATGTTTAAATTGATGGATCAGATCAACACTGACTTGATGGCATGTAATCCATTCAGTTTACTAGCCTTATGTTCATAAGGTCTAAAAACTGGCTTGCTTTTTTAAAAGTCCATTCTGATTTTCCATACTGAGACTAATCTTTATCAAATACACAAATGTGTCCTGAGCCAGCTATTGACATTAACCTCTGATGTAATTAAGGTTTCAACATAATTTATTATGGCAAAATATTTTGACTCTTCAGCAAGTCCAGCTGTTTACTTACATGTTGGCTGAGTTTTAAAACACATTTAGAATTAGACCTCTTTTCCTAATTTCAGTAAATAGTGTGTACACATACAAAATGCTGATACAGGTACAACGGAGTAATAAGGCCTCAAATAAGGCCTCAAATCATAGAAAGCAGTAATTCCACTCCATTCAGCATTGGTGATGTTCCAGCTCTAATGTTGTGCCCAGTTCTTGGCTCTGTGCTTTAAGAATAATAGCAAAATAAGCAGGTGGAAAGAACGGTCTTTAAGGCAAAACAGAAGGAACTGGTTTTGAGGTGATCAAGCAGGGAGACAATTATCATCTTTATGATCAGGTCCCACAGAGAAGAGGACCATGACGTGTTCTCAGGCACCCTTAGTTGAAAAAAACCTTCCCAAACCTCTAAAAATTAATGGATTCTAGTTGAAAACCTTATCAGAAGGGAAAGTTGCTTGATAATAGAACCAATTATCAAGGACAGAGGTCAGAAACCTGTAGCTCTGGAGCTGCATGTGGTTCTTTCATCCCTCTACTGTGGCCCCCTGATGCCAGTCGACTCAACAATTGATAGGGCTTTTGGTTAAGACAGGTAGAGGGAAAAGGACATCATGCTAGGAGGAGACTCTATGGTGGGAGAACCACCATAGAGTCTGGTCGTCTCCAGAATTAAACGAGTGTTCTTTGAGTGTTTAAGGTTGCCGACCCCTGATCTAGGGCAAGGATGGCGAACCATGGCCTGTCAGTGATCCAAATAATACATCCATTGCAAACAGAACTCCGAGGCAGGTTGATTCCTCAAAGAACAGTTTTATTTGGAGATATCATTTTGGCCCAGACTGGTGGAAAACCAACTTTCCTGTGAACGCAAGGGTTCCTGCGTTCTCCACCTCATTAAAAAGTTTCCTGTCATTAGTTGAGTCATCCTGTGATTGGACCTAATTTTACAATCATTTATACCATGGTTGTAAATCAAATCACAGTGTTATAAGTCAAGTCATAAAGTTGTAAGTGTGAATGCACCTTAATAATGGCAGTTTTTGCTGCTTTTTGTAGGAAACTGCACTTATTCAAAATTATGCCAGCTGAGGTCCTTTTGCTCTAGTATAGCTAATCATATTTGCCATCTACCAATTACTCCATTGTTATAATCCTGTTTAAGCCACTGTGGAGAAATGAGCCATTCTTATTTGTTCAGATGTTGGTGTTGAAATAGTAGTGCTTTGGTAAAAAAAAAAAAAAACAAGGATGTGAAAAGGTTTTATTTTTAACACCCTATAAAGAAAGGTTGACCAATCCATTGTTTGTGTTTGACCCCAAAATGGCAAACTCTAAATCTCATTTTCTTGTCTGTAACATTTTGTGTAGAATGAAGTGCATATGTACAGATTACACTGAAGATTTCAAGAACACAAAGAGCTGCTAAAATAGCACAGCACAGTAAACATTAAGAAACATTGATGTGGTCTTCAGACTTAATTTTAATGAAAAACTAGTGTAAGTTATGCAAAACCATTTTTTACCCTGAGGGAAAGGGAGTATTTTAAATTATAATTGACAAATTATTTGTTGGTTGACTTTTAAGAGTGGTATGAGGAAGGAAGCTAGGCATCAAAATGTGGAATTAAATATTCCCAAGAATAACTGAATTTTAATTTGTGCCAACTTTTGTCTTTCAGCTCTGTTTTTCTCCCTTCCCTTTTGTGTTGTCTCATAGAAGCAGGTCACAGGGTCTTATTTTTCTTTTAATGACCCTGTAATCCCTTGCATCAGGGTAGAGTCAGGGCAACTGAATGAAGCTGAACATTTACTGTGTAGATGCCCTTCCTAACACCTAGAAGCAGGTCACAGTACAGAACTGAAATATATATTATCATAGCTCTTATGGTTTATCTATGCATACAACTGACCACGATTTATTTGCCTGTTAGCCAGTGAGTTATGATTACACTGAAAGTGTAGTAGAGCAATACTGTGGGAAAAAAACCCCTCCCTGTCATGTTTTTCCCTTCAAAGCCTTTGAAAAAAGAGAAATTGATTCCTCTTCATCCTTCACTACACATTCCTTTCCCCAACTGTTTGCAACTTCTGTGGTTAAACATCTTTAGAAACCTTAGAAACATTAAGAGTTCCCAGTGCAATACTTTGGAAAACCTGAAAGTTAATAATTATCATAGGGATTTTTAAAAGATGGTTCATACATTCCTATTACTGCCGCCAGGAAGGTCCAGGATCAGGGCCATCAAATATTTATTTGTGTTTTGTTTGTTTATCTATTCAAGTTGTACAATTTTGTCACAGTGCCCTGGATGCTTGGGAGTCTAGATGAGGAACAACAGATTTAGAGACATGTATTTAAGATGAGTACACATGTAAATCTAAAAATAAAAGGACATAATCCTGGTGGCACAGTGGTTAAAGTGCAGTATTACAAGCAAACTCTGACCACTTCCTGGAGTTTGATTTTGCTGAGGCTCAAGGTTTGACTTAGCTTTCCATCCTTCAGATGGTTAAATGATAAAATGAGAACCCACATGGTTGGGGACAATATACAAATAATGCTTCTAGATTTAAAACTACTCATAGAGTGCTATAAAAGTGCAATGTGGTGGTATATAAGTCTAATGTTATTGCTATAGAAAACACAATCATTTTCCTTCTATCTACTGTAGGAGTCAAATGGATTATGGCAGTCTAGGAATGGTAACACTTTAGATGTTCTTGTTGTGGTTCGCCAGCAGCCGGTGCGGACGGCAGAGGTATCGGACAGTGAGGATGAAAGAGAACCAGTCAGGGAGTCTGGCAACGACGTGACAAGGGTCCTGCATCTGATGCAGGGATGGGGCCAGGATTATCTGAGAGTGAGGTATTGCCTTCGGAGCCTTTGGAGTCTGGCAGCAGCGAGGCAGAAGACCCTGGGGAGCCTGTTCCCAATGTGCATATGCACAGGACTGCTAGAAGGAGAGAGCAGCTGAAATAGCAGGGGCAACTCATGAGTAAGGCTGGGAGGTTATTGCCCCTCCCATAAGGGATAAAAGCCTGCCCTCATTAAATTGTGTTTAATGAATTTTGGCTGGGAATGCAAATAATTCCCAGTGTCGCATTTAAAAAGGTTTGCTTTTACACACAGCGTTTTCTTGATTTTAATGAAGCCTGGGTCAGAACAGTTCTGTAAAAAAATAACATTGATTAATGGGATGAGAGGACCACATAATGTGAGATGTCAACAGGACATTTTTCACATAAGGTCAATCAAATATAGTATATGCTTATTCAACAGATCATGGCTTAATACAATGAACTAATCAAACCCAAGTTTAAGTAGGTGTCTTAATATAGGCAACCCTGATCTCTACTTTGCTTCATATTTTTCCATTCCTACTCATCTCCTGCCTCAAAATGGAGTTACATCCTCTTATTTGCTTTATTTATTTATTTGCCTAAAATTAACACTTCTGCTGCTTTGATCGTGAGTAGTGTAGTCCTATATTGCAGAAGCTGTGTTTTCTTTGATAAAATTCCAAACCATCCTGCTTGTGCACTCTAGTAAATAATGTGTCTTCTTTCTCCGCCTGCTTTAATGTTACTGTAAAAGAAAACTATTTCAATTTTAAGATCCTCTATTTTCATTTTTTTTCCCTTTTTTCCTTCTTAACATGCACTTAAAAATCTTTTCATAACTCCAGTTTTGGAAGTGGTCCTTGTACACAACATCGCAGACAAGAATTAATGCCAATCTCTTAAGGAGTTGTCTCTTCTGGAAATATTAATATAAATATAAGAAGGGGAAAGGAAGGAAGGGGAGAGAAGGAAGGACTACAGTATACTTTCCTTCCACTGAAATATTTTTAGTTTAAATATTTTATCTGTCCTTTAAAAAAAAAGTTCTAGACTACCCTGTTGCTTGGTGACAATCTACTGTGTGCAGCGTAAACATTTAGCTACTACAAGAACGTAGGAAAAACTCTGCTGTATAGGTTCATTAGGCCATACTTTTGTGTGATACAGCAGCCAACTGTATGGGAAGATCAGAAATATGGATAGGTAGCTTTCTTCCACAATTGCTCCCTAGTTGCTAGTATTTCAGGTATGCCACCTATAATTCAGGAAGTAGTAAGCTTCTGCCAAGATTGGCTTGAGCTCCCATAAATTTGTGCTGTCCTCTTTTAAAAGTATTTAAACTGGTAGCTACATCTGACAGCAGCAAATTCCATCTGTTGTGGAAAGAATAGCTTCCATTTCACCTCAATTTCCTACATATCGTTTTACTCTGCTACTTAGCCATGTGCTTCTACTGACTAAAAAAAGACGTACTGAGAAATGGTCTAACACTTTCCTTCAAGGATATTATGGAGGGAAAGGGGGAAAATTGATCTGGAGCACTATAATCTTGTTGAGTTTCTTACCCTGTCCATTCTTGTCAGTTTAGGTAGTCTGATGGAGATATGTTAAGCTTGAAGAAATTGCCACAATAAGAGGAAATTGTATGTGTCTTCAGTCCTATGTTTTATAGTGAACTGGCCCATCAAGCTAAATTGTCAATAATTTAATCTAGGTAATTAGGTTTGGTCATGAGTAGGTAGATGGGCTTCTCGTAGCGCTCACCACTTCAATTATCATTAGCTAATATTGTTCTTCAAGCATTGTCCTTTTTCAATGTCTTCTTGTAACAAAAATTGTCAGATGTTCCTTTTCATTGTGAAGTGACTACATTAAGTGACTGAATCTCACTGACTGATGTGCTTTAAACAATTTCCATTATTTTGCTATTCTTTGGATGTTTGTAGTTTTTATTTCTAAGAATATCCACGATATACCTAGTCTAAACCAGGACTGTCAAACTCCTGGCCTGTGGGCTGGATCTGCCATGCCCAAGCCCAATTTAGCGAAAGGGGAAAAAAAATCTTAATACATCACATGACAATGCCATGATGACATGAGTTTGATTCCCCTGGTGTATAGGGGTCACTGGAAGAATCTTTAGTGTGTAACTCATAAATGTAGCCTCTTTTGAGTTCATTCACTGATTCCAAAATAATTTTTAATCTATTTGAGGTATGTTACTTGAAACTGGTAGTGAGTAATATAGTAGACAAAGTACTGTTTGTTTCTGAATATATTCAAGTGATCTTTGGGCATTCTTTCATGGGCAGTACAAAATCTGTAGAAATCAAGAGGAAGATTATTTTGTTTAGCATGAAAAAATATTGTTCTGTGGAATTGTGTTTTATAGATCATGCAGCTTTAATTACCATCAACTCCACACATCAGATAAACCAACTCTTCTTACGTACCAGAAGCAGCTCGTTATCCCATTTGATTTTAGTTTCTCAACTTTCTTGGGAAATAATTTAATTCTCACAATGAACAATGAGAAAAAAAAAAAACCCACGAGATCAGAAATTCTGGCTGTTTTTTTTAAAACAATCAACTTTGGTTGTACTTTCAAGTCTTCCATAAATTATAAGAACCTCTTTGGCCATTTCCCCATGTAGTTACTTAAGTCATAGCATAATAACTTATAGTTTTCTCCAACCATAATTGAAGTAACATGAAAAACTATCCTCATTGCCACAACTTTGGAGTCTAAAGAAATTGCTAGTGGGGAAATTATTTTAGTGGTAAATGTGATAACCTAAGTCCATCTAATCTAAGACCTTGGGAACAGAAAGTCTGGGGTTTTTATTTTCAGATAGACCAGGGCGTCTTCAAACTTGAAAGCTGGCTCATATTTAGATGATGGTCCAGTAGAACATTTTCCTCTTCTTGATATCAATAGTTTTGCTAACCTGCATGCTGAAATACTCAAATACAAGATTTTGAAAGTTTCACAAGTGCAGAATACATGCTGGAAGCCTGATTGGTTCATGCCAACAAAGCCATGTTTTTAAAGACCAACATGGGATTAAAGTGATGGTACATTCCTTTAAAGTTTGGGATATATCATCTGAAGGAGTGCCATCGCTTAGCTCCAAATGTTCAAGTTTCTTTCAAGTTGGCCTCTCTGAAGGGAAGTCACATGACAGCTAGAAAAACTGAGATAACCAACAATTATTAGGGCCACCTATTTCTGCTCTGTCTATCTATAGCAGGGGTCTTCAAACTTGATAGCTTTAAGACTTGTGGACTTCAACTCCCAGGATTCCTCCTCCTCTAGTCATGTTAGCTCAGGAATTCTGGGAGCTGAAGTCCATGTCTTAAACTTGCCAAGTTTGAAGACCTTTGAGATAGACAGAAAGGCTATATAGCTAGCTGATGAACTTATGAAGTAGGGCATAAAAGACACAATCCTAGCCATTGACTGTATAAATGCCTACACATCTTAGACAAAGGAGGTGTAATAAATATATGGGTTGGTTTTCCTCTCTATGTTTTTAGACTAGCCATATATGATCCGGTTACCTCTAGCAGTTATTACAAAATTGTAAGCTTGAATGTATACATAATAATAAATAATGAGCATAATCTTATTAATATTCAATGTTAGTGATATTTACATCTAAATGTATTTTTTCTCCTAGCCCTACTCAGTTCAGATTCAATCTCAGATAAAGACTGGCCTCGCTGATTTTTCCCCCCACAGAGAGGTGCGATTCTACCGGTTCTGTCTGGCTCTGTAGAACAGGTAGCTCCGAAGAGCAGCAGACATAGAACCGGTTCTATGTCTGCTGCTGTTTTGGCCCACCTGCCCACCTGGGCTCTAACCTGACCTTTATTTCCTGCTTTTTCAACCTCAGCTGCTTTGTGCAGCACAGCTGCGGTTGAAAAAGCAGGAAAAAAAAGTTCTTTTTCAACCGCTGTGCACCTGCGCGCAGCACTGCTCAGCTCTCCAGGCAGCAAGCTGATGACAATTCACACACACATGCAGCTCAAATCATAAATCATCGAACTAGTAGCTACACAGATCAGATCCCACCCCTGGCCCCACACTATTCCACCCTCCATTAAGTCGAATGTCACTGTATATTCTTGGAGAAAAATGGAAGTAATTTCTGTGAATGATTCTGAGATCCCAACCTTACTAAACTGGAAATTTAAAACTGCATCCTAAGTCATCAACACCAAAATAAAAAATGGCAAGATTCACACATTACTTAGCCATGTCCCAAAGGTGCTTTTCAGGTAAATATTCAGGTGAGTACAGATAAACCCCCAAGTGGCCTCAATGACTCTCAGATAGCTAATAACTGATCTGCTGATGACTGGATGATTGCAAAGAATATAACTCCCTCCATTCCCTAACAGTCAGTGAGAACTGAAGAAGCTTCTTGGATGAGAAGTGAAATGTTTTCAAGGAAAAAATAATGCCAAGAATTCCTGTTGCCTTTTGAAAATTACCTTTGGGACAATCATGACTTGGGTGCTTGAGAATCTCCATAGACATTTCCTTAGCCATGGTTTATTTTAAACATGATTTGCTGAAGAAAACAAAACTGGCTGGGATCACAATTCATACAATCCAGAATTGCTGGAAGCACACAAAACGTAAAGTAAAACCAATTAAACCAGACTTATAGCTTAGTGCAATGGATGCCTCTAGACAATATGTGGCTTCTCTGATAGGAATCTCTTTTGTCACAACTTTCAGCCTTTATCTTGATTGTCTACATAAGGACTTTGAGAGACAGAGCCCTATGTTAAATTACAATCAACCCTTAACTAAATTCCTTCCAATTTACAGCTAATGTTCTTTCCTTCAGGTAGTGCTGCTGTTTTCTTGTCAATTGAAATTGACATGCACACACACTCATGCACACATGCACACACAAATTGTTACAATAAACCTTTGAAATAATTATTTTTGCCTGCCTGAAACCTCTGATGTTAATTTATAGTTTTAAGAATCGGGTGTGCAGAAAAGGGAGAGGTGTCTGATTAATTGTATCTTTTATCCAGAAATATTAATAAAAAAAACCCCAAGAATCATAAAAAGAGGGGAAAAGCGTGATATTCATCTAAATAAGATTTGTAACGGGGACATATTGTAGCATTCAATTAAATTAGTAGAGTGGATTATTAATGAATGTGTAATAATAAATGGATCACATAAGTTTTAAATATTATTTTTAAGCCTATTTATTTTAATATACACACACACTTTATTATTCAATTCATTTTTTCCTAAGCAAGGGATTTTTTTTTCCTCTAGTGACTAACAAAAAACATTGAGTTAAAGCACCAATATAGAAAGCTCATTACTCTTGGTTTGTTTATCAGTATTTATACACTGCCCAAAGGAATCTGGGCAGCATTCAACAATAAAGAAATAAATAAAAAATACAAGAGCAACATCACACTAAAATCCACCAGACAAAATATCCAGTGGTGGGGTTCAACAGTTTTTACTACCAGTTCTGTGGGTGTGGTTTGGTGGGCGTGGCTTCGAGGGAGTGGCAGGGGAAGTAAAATGCCACTTCCTCTCCACTCCTGGGGGAAGGTTACTGCAAAATCCCATTCCCTCCCCACCCTACTAACCCGTTTTCCATCTCTGTTCTCCTGTGCAGGGCAACAAAAGAAGATCCAGCCGATCAGCTGGGACTCAGGAGGCAGAGAATAGATTGGGGTGGGGCCAGTCAGAGGTGGTATTTGCCGGTTCTCCTACTACTCAAAATTTCCACTACCGTTTCTCCAGAACTGGTCAGAACCTGCTGAATACCACTTTTGAAAATATCTATGAAAGACACTGTCAATCCAATCAACTGGAGCTAAACCTAAGGTTGGTTTGTAAAAGTCATGTAAATGTGATGAGCAATATAGAAATCGGATAAATAAATAAAATATGAGCAGAGTGGGAACAATGCATATCTCTGGAGGAGAGTATTTCAGAGTGGTGATCTTCAGAGAGAAATTTCATCACCTGCTCCATGTCTCTTATCATTCTTGTGAAAATGTTCCATGTCTCTCTATAGATGACTGAGCCTCCCCAAAAGGTTCATTTGTTGCAAGCTGTGGCCTGAATTATCATGTTCTTCTTTCATTTCTCCAATTGTCTACAGAGAATCAATGTTGTTCCTTCCTTCTCTCTCTTCATGCATACATGTTCCATAAGCAACTGCAAAAGTATAATATTAGTATACTATATATACAAATACCTTCCTTTTTTTTCAGTGTGATCGTTTGACACAATGAGTTGAGTGGGCAGCTTTGTGAAAAGTCTTGAACTGAGATGATGGAAGTTCCATTATCCTCAAGTGAACCTTCAATGAATGATTGAAATATGGACTAGAAAGGTGTTTTCTCTCTAACTGGAGCATAGTCCTAGTATTTCTTCAGAGGAATCCACAAAGTTGATGTGGATCCAGGGTAGCATATAACAAACCCAGGTTTATTTATTTGTTACATTGATATGGGCACTCTCATAAAAGTCTCACAAAAGTGACTCTGGGTTGTGTACAATAAAACCAACAATTAAAGACATTCTAGAAAAAATGCTTAAAACAATTAAATGTTAATAAAAGCAAAATCACAAGAGAGCCTGTATCACAATATTACATGTGATACAGCTAGTTCAGTGATAGCTAAACTTGTTGGCACTGAATGGCCAAAGTGTGCATACATGTACACGAAAGCACACACACATGCATAAACCCCCCAAATGTCCCCCATGAATGCATCCTCCATGCATGCCTGCTTGTCCCCTGTGCATATGCACGCATCCCTTACATGTGCCCTGCCCCCATGAGTGCATAGCAGAGACCGGAAGATCAGCTGGCCAGTGAGAGGCATAAGCACCTGCACAGCGGAGTTGATCTGGGGCAATGACTCACATGCCCGCAGAGAGGGGTCACCATATTTTGCTATTTGTGAAATTGTGAGGAAAAGATGAGGGGGAGCAAACTGTGCAGAAGAACCTGTAAAATAATTTCATCCCTAGCTCTTATACTTGACTTCTCTTGACATGACTGAAACATGAACTAGGAAATTAGTAGCTTGTTTTCTCCTCTTCCTCCTTCTCCTCCTCCTTCTTGAAATTGACAAACATTCTATCAAATTCTCTATCTAGCCTTCCTGACCGGAAGAATGATAAGACCTTTCCTTTCCTTTCCTTTCCTTTCCTTTCCTTTCCTTTCCTTTCCTTTCCTTTCCTTTCCTTTCCTTTCCCTTCCCTTCGCTTCGCTTCCCTTCCCTTTCCCTTTCCCTTCCCTTCCCTTCCCTTTCCTTTCCTTTCCTCTCCTCTCTTCTCCTTTCCTCTTTCTTCTTCTCTCCTTTCCTCTTTCCTCTCCTCTCCCCTCCCCTCCCCTCCTTTCCTTTCTTTTCTTTTTCTTTTTCTTTCCTTTCCTTTCCTCTTTATACCTTTCTGAATGGAAAACTAACAAGAATAAGGGGTAGGCACTGAAGAAAAGACCTCATACAAAAGACCTGTTTGTGGAAACCACATATTCTCAAAGAACTAGCCATAGAAAAGGCAGTTGATTGGTGCTTGTTTTCTTCTCACTCAGATAAAGAAGCAAGAGACCCATCTGTCAAGGACTGTGATAATTGCCAATCCTAAGAAAGAGTTGAAATCTGGATAGTTCCTATTAGGTTACAGCATGGAAGACAAGTAGCTTACAGCCACCATGCAGAAAAACCTTACAGTCTAGAAGGTGGATGGTGGGGTTGCTACTACAAACAGTTTCAAGGAAAAATCTTTATAGATTCCTGCAGCTCTGGGCATTTGAATATAGTTAAGGTGATAAGATTATTTAACGTGAAGTCATTTCTGGAACAATACAGAACAATAATGAATAATTGTTATTAATTACAAGTCAATTAACGTGGACATAGCTGGCAAGGCTGGATGAATGTGGGATAGGGGTTCAGTGCAAATGGTGGTTGTTCACCTAGAATGCAATAACCTGTCCAGTTAATTTTTTTTGCTTTAGAAAAACATAGCAGAAAAAAAAACCCCACAAGATAATTCTCCTAGCAGGAACCTTTGCTTTGATTTCTTCCTGCCAGCTAACAGTGTCTTTAGACAGTAAAGACAAGCAGAATTAATTACAAGACTTAGAAGTTGCAGGTCAAGAATTTCTTTTTAGTGAAAAGGGGAAATAGGTTACTGGGTTGGGAAGTGGAGGGATTTAAGGCAAACTGTGCAGTGTCCTTCAGGTTAATATAACTATAGCATTTTTAAAAATTATACAAGGTGTTTTTTAAAAAAAATTCTTATCTCGGGCATCTTCAGAAAAAGTCCCTGATGGTTACCAAATTTCTTTTGCTGGATAGACAATTTTGCTATAAGCTGGAGATATCAGCAATGTTGTGTGAAAGCAGATATTTCTCTGTATGTTCTTTGCTTTTAAGGTTGTTAAATTAATCAGTCTTGTGTGCATGTGCTTTTCTATGCATACAACATAACATTAATATCCCTGATACTGTACTACAGTCCCTGATCACCATTACCAATCGTTCTTGCATGATATTACATTTTATTTTATCCAAATCTTTAAATATTCAAAATAGGTTCCCTACTCCTTCCCCCCAACAGGGTATGAGAAACAGTTTTTACTTCTTCACTTGGGGTATATTTGCTAATGATAGTTCATAGTTTTGTCCCTGTAAAATTATCTATCTATCTATCTATCTATCTATCTATCTATCTATCTATCTATCCATCTATTTATCTATCTATCCTGGAAAAATGAAGATATACTACAAGATGAAGAAATAGTTAAGAAGATACTAGAGTGTGCAGAAATGGATAGATTGACATTGAAAATTAAGCAGAAAGACGAAGTAGAATGCTATCAAACATGGAATTTATTTTACCAATGTTGGAAAAAAGGGGTGAAGATTAATTTGTAATTTATAGTGTTAAGCAAATCAAACACCCAGACAACACGATGTTTATAAAGCACTAAGAAATGTATTTAATGGAAAATAAATTTTAAAAAGCTATAGATAAAGAAGCTTTAATTGACAAATAACTTTTTGCTTGATTTAAATGTATAAATCTTCACTTCTTCAGATAGCGGTAGCTATATTAGTCAGTAGTGATTAAGATACTTTGGAGAAGGAATGGTAGTACCTGAAGGTGGAGTGAAAAGAGGGATCAACCTAGAATCCCTAAGTAGCCACAAGTGAACTAAGTTCAACTCCCCTTGAATGCCATTGATCCTGTCATTAGAAAGATGGATGCCTTGGATTTTATTTCAGGGGATATGCTACTTGGAAGCTTGACACTTATCTAACTCTAACTATGGATTGATAGTTAATCAGATTAATTGAAACTTTATGTGTGGATCTGGTCTTTCACAGGTGACAGATATTGGACAAATATTGGAAGATCCAAGTCCATTTCCGCCATCAGCTGTGGAAATTCACCAATATGTGGCATTATCTAAAAAGAAAAAGAAAACTTTTCTCAAACCATGAAACAGTTTACTCCTTTTTATTAGTTATTTCATGATACTTCTCAAAATAGTCTCCCTTTTTGCTAATTGAAGATCTGTCACACTTCTCATTATCTCTATTGTTTTCCTTTAGAAGAGTTGGTAATGAGTACTCAAGGCAGTGTTGGATCCTGAGTATCCTTATGCCAATAGAAAGTTCCTTCACTCATGGAAACAGTTTGTCATCTTCTGCAGGAACACCATGGAACATCATTCGTAAACAGGACTTGTTTCAGAGTTACGTAATCTTGTTCACAAGTAAAAACATTACATTCATAAGCCTCCAGTATTAATTCTATGCATTTTCAAACAAGGTTAGCATCTTTCCTTAGTCATGTGTTCCCTTGTCCTTTGCATTTGCTTAAGGCACAAAAGTAAAGATTTCCTTAAGTTATACTCAACACTTGATGATTGCCTTCAGCATACTCGTGACATTTTTTTTTTATGGATAGGGGAAGGGGAATAATACAGAAGTCATTTGTCATTGCCTTTTTGTTTTTGTTTTAAACTCCTCAGTCTAACCCTGAGATTTCATAGTGTCTCTCATCCAGCCTTCAGCTTTCTCAGGACTATCAACACCTACAATTAATCTGCAAAAGCTGTCTTCATAGTTCTAATTAAGCAAATTGCAGGTTGCTGTTTATTATATTTTTCGGATACCTAGAAGATAGCATTTTCATGGAGCCACTGCCTCCCCCCCCAAAATAATAATTTAAATAACATCAGTAGTAGAAAATAATGATTCGGTGCAGGCAAGACAATAAAATAAAAGCAAAGATGACATTCAAGTAGCAATCACATTTCTTCCTTCGGCATCTAGACTTCCAGACCTCAATTTAGAACATGGGAAGTTTAGATTCTAAATTTAATGCACAGGAAACTTCTAGAAGTAGACAACTTCATCAAAGTTGCCCCTTAATACACTGAGGAGGAGTGCAATCTCAGGACAGAGGTAAGTACATGAACTGGCAGCTGTGTCATATTTACAAGACTCTTCTTGAAGTAACATTAATCCTGGTCCGTAAATTCTAATTCCAAATTTCATATATTGCGTCAATTTGGTACCAAAAAAAGGAGAGTTGTTATTCTGCTTTTTCTTGGACTATCACAGATACTTTAGGGGAGGAGGGAATATGGATGAAAAGATAAATCAGATACCTACTTTCCTCTTATTTTCCCCTGCAGCTGTTTTTACTCAGACTAGAAAAGTAAATTTAATAGACAAAAGAGAAGGAAGGGAAAAGATGAATAAGAGCAGCAGGCAAAGGCGCCAGTTTGCTCCAGAAAACAAATTCATGTTGAGTTCAAATAAACCAACCAGAGTAAAAAGTGGAGGAAACAACCAGCCCATTAACCTCAAGAACCTGCATATTGTTGTTTTTCAAAAGAGAAACACAAGACATGCTGTTGTGTTTTGGCTTGCTCTCTTATGCAACAATAAGCAAGACACCTTGTTTTATTGTTAACAAAGGAATACTGAATTAGGTCAGAAGATAATCCAACTGGAAGCCTTGTGTTCTAGTGAGATATTTGCCATATCCACAGACAGCCAATTGATCTTGCCAAGCAGTGACAAAACAGAAATAGTCTTATTAGTCAAGCTTCTTCAATGCAGGGGTGTCAAACTCAATTTCATTGAGGTCTGCATCAGGGTTGTGTTTGATCTCAGGGGGCAGGGGGAGTGGGCATGGTGGGCGTGGCCAGCTCAGCATCACTTGAGGCTCCGTTTTTGACTGTGATGGCCACCTGCAGCCCTCTGCCAGTGAAAATGGAGCATGAGGCCACCCTGGGCCTCCGTTTTCACTGGCAGAGGGCTACAGGAGGCCATCGCCACCAAAAATGGAGCCTGGGCGGGCCTTGTGCACCTTCCTTGAGCTCTGTTTTTGCTGACAGAGGCACTGTTTCCAGTGTTGCTATTTCCAGGATGGCACCACAGGCCAGATCTAAGCCCCCTGCAGGCTGGATCCAGCCCCCAGGCCTTGAGTTTGACATCCCTGCTTCAATGTATTCTAGGATCCACTGAGCTTTACCACACTAAACCCAAGTTCATAGGTACTTTTCAACCTCTGCTCACAGCTTAGAAGAAAAGGCTTCTCAAGTGATGAAAATCCATCCAGCCCTAAGTCAGATATGGGGCATCTGATACACAAACCCTCTGCAGACTTCAGGGTGGGGGGAAGTATGCACCACATTTCTTAAGAAGTAGGGTTACTCAACAAAGTAGCCAGTAGTGGGATCCTACTTTAGTTGCTACTGGTTTGGTGGGTGATGACGCATGCATGCGCACACCCCTAACGCACACACCCCTAACAAGCCAATCAGCTGAGAGGATGAGGAAACAAAAAGCTAGGAGTGACCCTCCCATGCGTGTTTCATTATTTTATCCTCTTAGCTGATTGTGGGAGGCTTGTTTTCCTCCTCTCAGCTGATCTGAGGCTTTTTTTGTCTGAACCGGTAGCATACCACCACTGAAAGTAGCCCTTCCTTGAGATTTTGCATTTGATTTGCTAAAGGACAGGATATATTTCTGTAATGCGGAGAACACTGATTTTGATTTCTGTGCAGTTTAATTGGATAAGGTTGTGTAGGAGCCAACTCATGAAGGCTTTGTCATTATTAATGGAGGGAAACATGTGTTTAGATAATGTCAGTGTACAAGCAAGACTATTACTGCACTAAAGAACATGATTTGTTTCGAGGATAACTAGCCTTCTATTATTAAAAAGCCATATTAAGAGACCTAAAGCTATCAAATAATTCCGGGGGGGGGGGGGAATTGCATATGCCACCAAACCATCTACCATTTCCAATCAAATTCTGTTCTCTAAATAGATACTAGTACTTCTTGTCATTAAATCATCGACTACTTTCTCTTTTCATTAAAATGTGATAAGAGCCTATTGCAAAACATCAAACCCCTCCCCTAATATATATAATGGGAGTGCTAATGAATCAGCATGATTATTAGAGTGTGCTTGATGGTGCGAGATAACAAAAAAGGAAAGATGGGGGTTGCAACTATGCAATCAAAGCTATTCCCCTTTTTTATGTCTGTGCAACAGTGATGTAAGTACAAAAAGAGTAGAGCTTTGATCAGTGGTGGGATTCAAATTTTTTTACTACCGCTTCTGTGGGCATGGCTTGGTGGGCATGGCAGGGGAAGAATACTGTAAAATCTCCATTCCTTCCCCACTCCTGGGAGAAGGTTGCTGCAAAATCCCATTCCCTCCCCTACCCCACTAACCTGCTTTCCAGCTCTGTTCTCCTATGCAGGGCAACAAAAGGAGACCCAGCTGATCAGCTGGGACTCGGGAAACAGAGAAGAGATGGGGACAGGGCCAGTCAGAGGTGGAATTTGCCGGTTCTTTGAACTACTTAAAATTTCCGCTACCGGTTCTCCAAAACTGGTCAGAACCTGCTGAATACCACCTCTGGCTTTGATCACACGATTGTCATTGCCCCTGTGATTTTTTTTTTTGAAAAAAACCCTTTTTACTTTGTTGATGTCCCTGTTCATTCTTGCACACAGGTATGCAATTGTTACTCGTGCCTATGGAAGAGAAACTATAGGCCAACTGTATTCCATTCACTCCCCATCACTTCTGGATAAGTATACTGTATGATCCTTCTAAAAGAATATAGATGGAGTAGGAAGATCAGGATGCAGGCAGTTCTATTTTATAACCAAAATCTGTCATGAAATGTTTAATGCGGGCCATTTCCAATTTCCTAGATTCCCATTATCCTTTTCCTCCCGCCTATTTTTTCTACTTAATGGACTAACCCAAAACCCAGAAGTTAATATCTTAGAGAGGTAAAGCTGGTTTATATGAATGATATTCATCATTTTAATGACATGAATCGAAACAGCTTTCTAAACACTTCATTTGCAGTTCTGTAACTTCATTTCTATTCAAAGCATTGTGCTGCCGCTACAGATGGAGCACTTCTTTAATAAAAGATTGAGATTAGTCAAGAACAAAGCTGAAAGATAATGTTGGATAACTATATTCCGTACCACTATGTGAATTCCTGGAAGGAAGAGTTGGAAGAAAAATTGATAAATGAATGTCTAAATGGCTGACTTAACATATAAGAGATTTAATATGAAGCAACAGGAAGGTCGGGTATGGCAGTGAAAGACTAGCAACTAGATTGCAGTCCAATCTGGCCCCTCAATTTGGTTCAACTTTAAATTGGCTTAGGAAAATCTTGTCCAGACTGGATGCTTTGGTGGCATCTTGACTCAGCAAAACTGCAGGCTACCAAATCTCCCACTGGATTTTCCCTTCCTGCTATGTTCTTTCTGATTTCCATGTCAGGAAAATAATTGTTAAGTTTGAGTGAGCGACCAATACAGTTAAACAAATAAATAAACATTTTTTTAAAAAAATACACATACTGTACTCCAAAATGTATGCAGGAAGAACAGCCAACTTTCTCCCCTATGAATTTCTCTGTTGTTTTTCCAATGCCAGCTACAACAGAATTTGTTATGTCAGGTTTTCTGAATTATCGCCGTTATTTGTCACTATCCACATGCTATATACTTCCTTTTTCCTTAGAAGCAATATCCCTCATATTTGATATTCGAACTATCACAGTTTAAAATGGGAATGACAGAAAGTAAGCAAGAGATGATATAGATTAGATAAATAGAAAGAAAAAAGAAAGAAAGAAAGAAAGAAAGAAAGAAAGAAAGAAAGAAAGAAAGAAA
>NW_020769317.1:25532028-25545436 GCF_900518735.1 Pseudonaja textilis
AAAGAAAGAAAGAAAGAAAGAAAGAAAGAAAGAAAGAAAGAAAGAAAAGACAGAAAGAGAGAGAGAGAGATGGATGGAGGCATGGAGGCATGGAGGCAGGCAGGTTCAAAATGGGAGAGAGACAGAAAGTAAGCAAGAGATGATATACATACATAGTGACAGAGACAGAGACAGATGGAGAGGTGCATGGATGCATGGCTTTTTGGAGGCAGGCAGGCAGGCAGGCAGGCAGACAAAATCTGCTTGCCAAATGTTGAACAAGAGACATTCTGCCTTTAAGCCAGTAATTATGGTGATAACCCTGTAAGAGACTCTGCAACTGATATTATTCAGAAATAGCAAGGCAAATGTGCTAAAGGTCCTGGGAGGTGCATGGGTTGGCCTATAAGAAGATAAAGTTCAGGCAGCATTACTTAAGCCAACAAAAATAGGAATATGAAACACAAAAATGGAATAAATGAAGTTAATGCTTCCCATTTCTACTATATTGGCATTTCAGAAGATTTCCAGAGAATGGTAAAGAAATTGTGTTTTTCTTCTTTTCCACATATTATGTATAGTTACAGTACTGGGTAGAAAGGGTTACTTAATCAACTGAGACAATCTGTATGCTCAATTTAACAAGCTTTAAAATCCATCCACACAAGGGCTCAGAAAATGTCACAGGAAATTTTGCAAATTGCATCATTGTATTGTAAATCCCTCTCACCCTTGAGTCTATTTGTACAAATTTTCCTACTTGTAACAATAACCTAATTAATCTAACACCTGCTAAAAGGAGGGGGAACAATGGCTGTACTCTGACAATGTTTGTCTTAACAATATCCTTAGCAAATAATCACTTATCTAGGTTCCTGGGTTATTGACTACCAACATTCTCAAATTATACCCATGCATTTGCTGTGACAGAGATGATGTCTTACTTCAAAATATATCTAGCATAGGGTCCATTTACTGTCTGAAATTATGACCAAGTCACTGTTAAGATGTACTACCAAGCCATTTTCAGATATGTCTGCTGGCTCCAAGAGTTTGCCTTTTCCAACATCTGGAGTTTCTAGCAATATACAAGAGATGTAGATGGATATTTCTTTCTCTGTAATTCTCTTAATATTTATTCAATAAAATCCTTTTTGATTTTCTACCCTACTGTTTCTGAACGCAAAATTGGCTCTAGGCTGGTCACTAATATGGCACCCACCTCCCCTACAATGGTGGTTATACTGTCTCAGTGAGACAGTACTACTCAGTGGAAAGGCAAACTGGCAATACAGATAAGCCTCTAGTATGTGAATGCACCTTGAGTGTAACTCAAACTACCAGTCTTAAGATTTTTACCTGCAGATCTGTGGCTTGCAGTTTTGTGAGTATATATTACTTGGATTAATAACTTCTGTTTTCTTTCCACAGGTTTCATAGATATAATCAGATCAGCCTGGAATAGTTAATTGGGCAAAGCAACTAAGATCTCTAGAAACTTCATTCTTATGATAGAGGCAGCAATGTCTGCTTCAGCAAAATAAACTGTATGCAGCCTTCTTTTTATTTCAGGTAGTCCTCGACTTAATGACCACAATTGAGCCCAAAATTTCTGTTGTTAATTGAGACATTTATTAAGTGAATTTTGCCCCATTTCCAGGCTGGGATTGCAGAGCCACTTCTGTATCCATGGATGAACTACATAACATTCTAGTTAAGTGAATTGCTGCAGTTGATAAGTTAGTAACCTGACTGTTAAGTGAATCTGGCTTCCCCATTGACTTTGCTTGTCAGAGGTGAAAAAGGAAAAAGGTGATCACATGATCTTGGGACACAGCAATGGTCATAAATGTGGACCAGTTGCCAAGCATCTGAAAACATGATCATGGGGATGTTGCAAAGATCGTAGCTGTGAAAAACAGTTGCCATAAGTCACTTTTTTCAGTGCCATTGTAACTTTGAATGGTCACTAAATGAACTGTTGTAAGTTGAGGACTACCTGTACTCTGCTGATTTGAGAAAGTATTTGAGTTCCATTTAATAGGCAGTATCATTCTCAATGTCCAAAATAAATGCATTGCTTCATAGGAAGGACAAGCTGAAGTTGGTGAACTCATGACACAGCCAAAATTCAGATGATGATCCTCTGGCTGAAAACTGATGTTAATTTTTAACTTTATAGGGTGATATTACCAAAATCAGCCAACTCTTTATAGTCCAAACTAAAATCACTGGTTACACTAGAACTTACATTTGGTTATACACTGAATGTGTCAGTAATGCACCCATTGAAAGTAGAACTTTGAGGTATCCTGTTTCTCCAAAAATATGACCTACCCTAAAAGTAAGTCCTACCTTGATTTTTATACATGCGACAAATATAAGCCCTACCCCTCCCCAAAAGCCCTAAATAAGATCCCACCCACTCCAGAGTATATAGGTAAAAATTAAGCTAGGGTGGGATGAGGGATGGAGCTGCCCTACTATTTAACTTTGGATAGTTGTAGCCAGGCCTCATGCACTCTGACACCTGCCTTGCTGGATCATTTCTTCTACAGCCAACAAGGCTGCAAGGCTTTCCTGAAAGCCTCTGTAGATGATAACAAAGCTCTGGATCGATCTGGAGCTCTGATATAGGCTGTAGAGGCCTTCAGGAAAGTCTTGCCAGCCACAGAAGAAAAAGTTTTTGAAGGCCTCTGACAGCGAAAAGGAGACTGGGGCAACACACACAAGTGAGGTTAGTCAGTTTTCAATATCCCCTGAAAATAAGACCTGGTGCCTTTTTTGATGGCAAAAAAAATATAAGACAGGGTCTTATTTTCAGGGAAACATGGTAGATTCCTCAAAGAACAATTTATTAGATACATCATATTGGCACACCTGGTGAAAACCAATTCTGAAAGTTCCTACGGTTTTCACCTAATCAAAGAAAGTTGCCCCTTCCCCTCAGGTCATTGGTCACATTGTCCAATGATGGTGCTGGCAGGTTGCTTGGTTACTCCACTCCTCCTCTTCTCAGCCACCTGTTGAAGTGACTGATTCCCAGAAGAAACCTTTTTTTATTTTGACAGCATAGCTGAGCTATCTAAATTTCCTTCCTCACTTTCTCCCCTTCCATTTTGTGGCAACCATGAAGCCTCAAAAATGGCCTCCACCAGGTTTGCTTCAAGGTTGACAGAATGAATTTCAAACATGATGATGGAGAACGTGTCTGCTCCAATTTACTCAGGTTTGCTATGTTATAAAGAAGGAACTATTCTACTCCAGCAATGCAGAGTGTCCAAGCAAGAAAAGGCATTTTGGATTTCAAGGAACCTGGGACATTTATTCACCTATCTGAAAGCTGTGCTTGGAAATCACCCTCCAAATTCTGATCTTTTTCAAAAGAGACAGAAAGCTTTGCAAAATTCAGTCCACTCCTGAATGAAGGAGTGGATATACGTGTCCCAGGATAATGTTGCAGGATCAAATCTAGGTTGGTCACCAGGACCAGAGATTTAGTTTTCTGAACTTTCAGACTGAGGAGGATGAGCTCCAGAATGAATCTGAAAGCTTAGAAGACTACACCTCAGTGACTGACCCAGATTGGTTTCTTCCTCAGTCTACTCCCTCTGGTTAATCAGGAAAAAAATTTGCCTTTTGGTCATTACACCAGCATGTTGCCTTACAAATGACACCTCACAAATAAGCCTTGGTGGCACAGTGGTTAGAGTGCAGTACTGCAGGCCACTTCTGCTGACTACTGGCTGCCTGCAATTTGGCAGTTCAAATCCCACTAGGCTCAAATTCAACCTTCCATCCTTCTGAGGTCGGTAAAATGAGGACCCAAATTGTTGGGGCAATATACTGACTGTGTAAACCACTTAGAGAGGGTTGTAAAGCACTATGCAGTAGTATATAAGTCTAAATGCTATTGCTATTGCTATGACAAACTCAAATCCTGCCTGTATCAAGAAAAACATAGGCTATTAAGAAGTAGAACTCTTCAAGAATGAAGAATATGGTCAGACAAAGCAACATAGATGTTCTCAATACTTTTTTTCTAATGATATAGTCTGTTTTTTTCTGATGCTACTGATTGTGAAAACCATAGAAAGTTATAATGAAAATAATCTGAGATACTATAATAAGTTGTATATCATTTGTAATGCTTAACTAACCATAAATATTAGGAGATTTTTTTAGTGTATTTTTTTTTCTCACATAATTATATACATTTTATCTATCAGCCTAATTAAAGGTGTTAAAAATAGGCACAGGCTCTTAATTAAATGTTTTAATTGCATTTCTCTTTGCATCCCTGAAGTACAGTAAAAAAATCAAAGGGTTTTTTAATGATATACTTCAGTGAGTCTAGGTTTTTCTAAAAAAATATTAAAAATCAAGCCCAATATATTAATATGATCACACACAATTCTCATCTTAATAATATGAAAATCACAGAGTTTTAATATTGAAAACCAGATGGTTATTCAAAATATATCGACAATTATGTGGTTTGTTGCTGTTCAAGAAATGTGTTTGATGAGACTCACACTTTTAATGATTGCTGATCTTAATGCTTCAATTGCTTGACAATGTTTAGAAATTGGTTTAATTGCTTTAGTTTTTGTGAAATTTTGAAGTAAGAAAATAGATATACCGATAAAATAGCCATTCACCGGATAATTATTTAAGATATATGTATGTCTTCAAGTTGGTTCCTGATGACTGCCTGGCCAAGACCCTGAAGTTTTCTTGGCAAGATTTCAGAAATCATTTGCCATTGCCTTTTTCCTTTTCCTCACCTAGTTGGCTTTGTACCTGAAGAAGGACTGGAACTCATGATTTCCCGGTTTGCAAACTGATGCCTTAATCACTACACCAAACTGGCTCTTATTTAGAAGTGGCACTGTATTTAATAAGGTACATTTCCTTACCCGATAGTAATACAGCTTCTTAAAACTTCCTGCAGAAAATGCTTCTTATAATGTTGTGTAAAGTCTTATGCAGGTATTTGTAGGAGAGCCTGAGCTTATTCCATTTCTGCTTTGCAGAGCTGTAAATCTTGTTCATTGTATTAACAATATTTTATGCTGTTGGACCTTGAAGGTATGATGTGAAAGAAACTCATAGACTTTTATCTTGCCTTAACTCATATTGAGATAGCCTCCTCCTTCTTCTCCTCTTCCTCCTTCTCCTCCTCTTCTTCTTCTTCCTCCTCCTCCCCTCCTCCCCCTCCCCTCCTCATTTTAGCCATTGTCTATCCCAGCCTTAAACACTCAAAGAGCCATTGGAATCCATTTTCCACAGAAAAGAAAACACCACGAGCCACAAAAACCTTCCCGTGCCTGACTATTTCCTGAGCGGCTACAAAACTAGCATATGTGGTTGAATTAAACGTTCTGTTTTCTTCTGAAACCTTTCTTTTCTTGGATTTACCCAAAGTTGGCCTACCGGGAGTCAAAAAGTTCAATAAATTGCATGCCAGCAGATGTCACACACATTGGCGGTTATGACCCCTTATTTGAGTGACAGGGTGCCACAGCAGAGGGATGAAAGGGCCACATGTGGCTCCAGAGTTGCAGATTGTTGAGCCCTGGTCTATCCACTTCAGGATGAAGGCCTCATCTGTATGTTTCCAACCAATGTGGAGATATACTGGGATTATTTTCTGGGGACAGTTTGCATGATAATGCTATTTACCTATTCCAGGAAAACTGGACTGGATCTAGCTAACTTTATGGGAAAAATGAGTAATGTTTGAAGCAACTGATGACAACATTGGAAGCTTTGCTGGGTAAATACAGCACATCCTCCTACAGTTCATGCATTCCATTTATGAACTCTCGGCAATTTATTTTAGTAAGTTCAATGTTTTGAGTTAGATATTTAGCAGGCCTGACTAATCGCTGCACTCCTACAGGTTGGCATCTCAGTAATTACCATGTTCAGAAGGACTATAAAATATGCAAATGGAGAAGGATATATGCAAACTCTAACATCTGTTCCTGTAGCATTTTTATGTACATCTCACATGGCCAAGAAAAGCTTACTGAAGACAGTGTTTGCTGTTCAAACTGGTGATTTGCATTTTATTCAACCCAGCTGATCAATTTTATATCGGAGAAAAGGTTACTGTATTGGAAACTGTCCATTACAGTTAGAAAGGCTATTTTGATTCTGCACATACTATTGCATACATCCTAAAAAGTCTTCTAATCTTCTGCTTTTTTACTCTTACTTACCCTTTTGTAGCCAAAAGCTGTCTTCCTCATTTGAAATTCTAGAATATGGTAGACTGTTGGGTTTGAAAAAGACTAGCTGTTAACAAAATAACAGAGCTGAAAGGGACCTTGGAGCTCTTCTAGTCCAACCTCCTAGAGCAGGAGACCTCATACCATTTCAGACAAGCTCTCCAGTCTCTTCTTACAAACCTCCAGTGATGGAGCAACCACAACTTCCGAAGGCAAGATAGTCCACTGGTTAATTGTTCTTGCTATCAGGAAATTTCCTCTTAGTTCTAGGTCTGTTTCCTCCTTGGTTAGTTTCCATCCATCATTGCTTCTTGTCTTGCCTTCAGGTGCTTTGGAAAATAGGTTGAGCCCCTCTTCTTTGTGGATATTGGAACACTGCTATCATGCCACCCCTAGTGTTTACTAGATGTAGAGGTGGCTCTGCAGTCCCAGGCTAGAAGTGCAGAATCTAACACAATAGGGATCCAGTAAGTCTATTTTTCTAGTAGGCTGTGGGGATTCTGGGATGCTGTTCATGGTTTTCTATCAGTTTTCTCCAGTGCATGTCTTCAAAGCCAGTTGAAACTTCATAGCAGGGGCTTGTCAGTGGGTTCTGCTTTTAACAGCTGCAGCTTCTAGTTCCCTTGGCTGCATGTTCACAGTGGCAAAGGGTTTCTTTCACAGCATTTTTGTAATGCTATCATTACAAGGTCTCTCCCCAGAGTTCAGTATGCTATAGAGCAAGTGGCAAGGCATATAGCAGTCATCCATTCTGATGATGTGTCCCACCCATCTCACCTGGGCTCTGATCATCAACCAATGATGGTTGTACACTCTGAGACCTCCACATTGGAGGCATAGTCTTGCCAATAAATGCCAAGGATGTGACAGAGACTGCACATGTGAAATTTCTCCAACTATTTGATCAGAGTGCAAGACTCACATTCATTTAGGAAAGAAGGGATAACTACCGTTCTGTAGACAGTTCTGTAACTTTGTGGAGATGTGGCTGTTGTATTGATGGTATGCAACTTCCCAGTACCTGACTGGCCTTACAAATCCCAAAATCTCATCACTTGAGATGATACTTCCCAAGTATTTGAAGCTGTTTACATTTATCAGCTGAGATAATCAATCCAGTAAGTACCAGCTATTTTTTTTCTCTCCAAACACAAAGTAAAAAACATTGCAAACTGGTTCACAAAATCTGGAGTGGGCATTATGTACATGTTTGCATGAAAGGAAGACTTATATGAATGGGAGCAGGGCATTTGAGAAATTGTATTTGATTGTCCCAAAGGTGCTTTTTCAAAAGGCAACTGGACTTTCTTTGTTTTTCCTTGAAGAAGTTTTGCTTCTCATCCAAGAATCTTCTTCAGTTCTTCTTCAGAATGGTGGAGGATGGAAGGAGATATATTCCTTGCCGAATCCTTTCATTCTCCACCATTCATGAATGAGAATCCAGAGATGGTATGTGTTGATTGGCAACATTTTTTTTCTGAAGACAGAATAGAACTGGCTTGCCTTCTATCTTATGGTTGCAAAGACTCCCAAGGAATGCAATGAAAGACGGTAGAAACATTGCATGAAAAACTTAAGTAGATTTACCCCAGTGGTGGGATGCTTCCAGTTTGTACCGGTTCTACTGAACCAGTAGCTCCGGTGAGCATTTGGCCCTGGCCACCCACTCCCGCCCTTTCCTGTCCTATATTTCCTTGTTTTTTAGCTCAGCTGATTCAAGTGGCAGAGTGGATTGCCATGCCCCAGCTGTTTTACTCATCACCACTGAATATTAGATAATTTTTGAAGCTTAAAATCAGCATTTTTGGAATGCTGTGCATGCAAAGTGCACTCTCATAGAACCAGTAGTAAAAAAGGTTGAATCCCACCACTGATCCACCCCACTCAAGTATAAAGTAAATATGGATGGTCCAACTATTTTCATGAAAAGTAATATAGACAGAGCTAAGCAAAACAAACCCCTTTCACTTTTTACTTTACATTGATATTTTCATACTCTTTCTTTGTAAGTCTATATTTGGATGTCGGAATGAATCTTGACCTAAACAACTGTTATAAAGACTCATGGCTTTGAATGTTGACAGCAAACTGTTCATTAATGAAGGTGTGATGTACTATTCATAGTTATTTTTTTTTTTAAAAAAAAGAAGACATAAGCCAAAGTGCAAGCTTAATGCTCCTCCAAAATCAAATCTCCCCTCCTTGTACAATGTCTCTGCCATGCCAAATTAGGCCATATTTTTATGTCACCCTTAAAATAAGCATGATTTATACTCACTAAAAGTCTAACTACACATGCCTGTGCTATTGTTTCATGTTGTCCAATTAATTTTAAGAATATATATGGAACCGGGTGGATTTTCTTTCTTGCAATGCCTACCTTATTGATTTATAGAAGAAAATGGTTATTGTTGGCTGGTCTCCAACCTACCATGAAATGATCCAAATTGAGATGGATAATTTGGGTTCCTTTCAGTTGTGGTTCAAGCTGCTTTGGTCCCTTTCATGTATGTGTTATGGCAGGATTTCAGGCATCTCTCCTAATCCTGTTAAACTTTTAAGGAATGTTTGATACCATGCTAAAATCCTGGCCCATCTGTTAGGGCAGGTGACTGAAAGATCTATTTTGAAATTACTTTGCTACTTTCTCAGTGAGCAATTGGAGTTGGTATCTTGGAGAAGGTGAGATCAAGCCCAAGGGCTTGGCTCTCTCCTCATCTTCTGAAATAGCTAGATGAAACTTTTGGAGAAGATCATATGTTGGTTCTGATGAGATGGGCAGCTATGTAAATTTGATAAATAAATACATTTACTATATTACTACTACTACACTCATGTTAGAAGCATTTATCAAGAGATTCTAGGTTGAAATTTAATATCATCAGTGTTCTAATTATACCCTACTTCACTTCTCTATTTCAGGTTGAGTAGTAGATGATGGGGAAGACTCAATCCAATGCCCATAAACTGTGTGATACTGAAAGAGGTGAAACAGTCCAAGAATGAATAATTTCAAGATGGAATTACTATTGGAATTACTTATGGTTCAATCAATGTTTCATTGATTGCTCCAATTGGAGCTGTATTTTCCTGAAAGTGCTGGTGGAAAGGCTGGGCAAGGAGGGTTCTCTAGATCTCATACCTCCTGCTGAAAAATATGTACTTTTGTACTTATCCATGCACCAGGAGAGATTTGAAAAGCACTTGTGGATCATGTTTTTGTCACCTTTCATTTCAACTACTGTAATTTGGGAGGAAGAGGAAAATACCTCTAAGGCAGAAGTGTCAAACTCACAGGCTGGATTTGGCACACGGTGCTTAGATCTGGCTCATGGGGCCACCCTGGAAACAACAAAGGACGGGCCCGTGGTGCCTCTGCCAGTGAAAATGGAGCTCAGGGGGCCACATGCGGCCCTCCCATGCTCTATTTTTGCTGGCAGAGGGATATCAAAACAAATTAAAAACAAACCGAAAGTGTTTCCCCTTTTTCATTTGAGCATGGAAAAGGGGACAGGAAAAGAGGAAGAGAAAGAGGAAAGAAAAATAAGGAAAGAAGGGAAGGAAGAAGAAAGGAGAATGAAGAGGGAAGGAAAAAGAAGAAAAGGAAGAAAAGGAAGGAAGGAAAGAGATTACAATGAGAGGGAGGCTCTCTGGGAAGACCTGCTTTAGCACTTAGCCACCACAGGTGCCCCCAACATGAGTGACATTGATCTGGCTGTGCCCACCATAACCATGCCTACCCCTCTGCCATGCCCCCTTAGACCTCCTAGGTCAAACGCAACCCTGATGTGGCTCTCAATGAAATCTAATTCCCCCCCTGCTCTAAGGGAAACTCATAAGTTGCAATTGGCATGGAAACCAACTACCCAGTTGTTGACTCCAGCAGTTGCCCCAATTAAATCATGAGTCTCGAGCCAAACTTCCAACATGCTAACTCCCAATAAATCCTGTTTAGTTTTGGAAGTTTGGCTCGAGACTCATGATTTAATTGGGGCAACTGCCAGAATCCTGACAGCTAACCAATTCTGAGACACATAATTCACTGTCACTCTAGACCCTGGTTTTCCTCCATCCCTCTGGGTGTATCATAATTCATATTCTCCAATGAGACACATCCATAGCCAAGAGTCATCAATCATGTTCTCCAATTAGATTTTTGCATGGCAGAAACTTCAGTCACCTGGTTACAATCTCTGAAAAACTATGTATGGAATGCACTTTCAATTTCCAAGCTGCTGAACTGCTCTTTCAAAACCCTTCTCTTTTTGTTGGCAACTATAAAACAGCCATAGAAATATTTTATGAGTTGACACCAGCCAGTTCAGCAGAATTATATCTATCATTCAGGACCTTTAATGATAGCTAGTAGACTTTCAATTCACTGTCCTGGCCATTACCTACAAAGACATGCAGTCCTTCTGGTAGAATTTGGCATTCCTACACTGTCTACCTGGGAGAGAATACTTCCACTGTCACCCCAGATAATGGCTTTCTCAGGGGCAGGTCCTTCATTTGATAATAGCTAAATTTCTGAGGTTACCCCACCCTTTTGTCTTTAGGAAACTAATAGAACCTCATTCATAAGATGAAGATTTTAAAAGAGCCCCTATCTTCTCATGATGTTCCTTATATGATAGCTCAAGAGATGCTTTGCTCTCCCTGGTTATTACCAAATTTGAGTTTGAATATTATATTCACTTTAAAAAAAACCAGGATGTTACCAATTCAGTCATATTCCAGGGTGCCTTTATCAACACATGCAGCTGTGTCAAACTTTGTCTCAGATCTGTTATTCTATTATTTTATGATAATTTCTTGCTACAATAACGGGTTTTCTGCAGCAATCTATTTCCTTTCTCTTATCTGTAATGCTGGTCAAATACCACGGTAAAGACATTTCAATTGCAACGTCAGTGGACAATCAGTGCATATAATTTTTAATCTTGGACTGTTTTCCTTTAATAGATGCTTGAGTGCATATATGTATCTGGTAAGATATTAGGCTGTACAAGTTGATGTCAGGCAAATATTTGTAATAAATAAACACCGGTTCCTTGGGATGCATCTGTTTCTGAAAAGCCTACGAGGTGCAGGACATATCTGTTTTGAAGCAGAAAGATCTGGCGCAGTTTATAATGCCATACGTTCCCCCAGTGACAGAGCCTTAATGTCTCCACATGTTCCAGTATTTCCAAAGCAAGAAGGAAAGCAGGTTGCCATTGTGGCTGCATTTGCTTCATTTTCTCCTTGAAAATGGTTTGTGAAGTAGTTTTCTATTTCACGTTCGATTCTTTAAAGAATTGTCTACTCCAATTATATCAATTTTCCCCTTTTCCAAATTAGCAATTTGTTTTAGCATACACATACAAGGAAGGTTTGTTTGTTTGTTGTTTAGCTTGGGTGTGAATAGAATACTTTTTAGCCTAACTGTTGTGGTTTGCTGGCAGCCTGTGCAGATGGCAGTGGAATCGGACAGTGGGGAAGAAAGGGGATCAGTCTGGGAGTCTGGAGAGGACTCAGACGAGGGTCCTGCGTCTGAGGCAGAGATGGGGCCAGGACCATCTGGGAGTGGAGTGCTGCCTCTGGAGTCTTCAGAGTCTGGCAGCAGCAAGGCAGAAGACCTAGAGGAGTCTGTTCCTAGTGTGCATGTGCGCAGAGCTGCTAGAAGATGAGACCAGCTGAAACAAAAGGGGCAACTCAGGAGTAAGGCTGGGAGGTGATTGCCCCTCCCATAAGGTATAAAGGACAGGCAAAGATTATGAAAACTTTGAAGGAAGCAAAGTCGTTCATTTGGTTCAGATTCATTCTTGAAGTTCTTTGTACTTTGGTTGGTCTTTTTCGAGTTCATTTGACACTTCTGTTACTGGCAGCCCTTCACAGGAAAGAAAGGTGGGTGCTTATCTCAAGGGACTGTTTGAGATTCATTACTGGCTGAGAATGAAAATAATTCCCAGCATTGCAATAAAAGAATACTTGTTTTTAAAATAAGTGTGTGCATAATTACAGTCGCGGAGGCCTTAGTCAGAACACTTACATTTAACTATTCCTGGCCCCTGCACATGAAGTTGTTGCTTTTAACAGTGCCACTCCTATTTTTTCCATCCAGTAGAATGGCATTTATGTCCCAATTCTTCTTGATTCTGGCAGCCACTAAGTGTGCTATTGTCAAGTTGCATAAGACTCCTCATTCCTTAGAAGTTTGGTTTGTCTACAATTTATTAAAAAAGCATGGATTCCTAAATTCTCCACATAATTATATTATACAGTTGAGTCAACTTTCAAGATATTATGTAGAAACATTTTGGGTACTGTATATTGATGGTTATGGCCAGGTTCAGTTTGGTTTGGTTTTTTTCATCACACAGTATCTTTGTAATTGATTCAGATTATAATAGATGGGTGAAATTTAGAATAAATTATTCAAGCAAACAAAGAACCATCAGCTATAGAAACATTTATTTTCAAAGTGGTTGGTATGAGTCCCATCAGGACTTAGATTAGTAATGGGAATCACGGGTGTTATTTTCACCTCTATAACTGTCTGGCTTGGCATTGCAACCCAACAAGACAGACACAGACTTCAAGGGATAATTAGGACTGCAGAAAAAAACAATTGCTACCAACCTGCCTTCCATTAGGATCTGTATACTGCATGAGTCAAAAAGAGGGTTGTGAAAATGTCTACAGGTCCCTCACATCCTGGACATAAATTGTTTCAACTTCCATCCTCAAAATGTTATATAGAGCACTGTACACCAGAACAAGTAGACACAAGGACAGTTTTTCCCCGCATGCCACCATTCTGCTAAACAACTAATTCCCACAACACTGTCAAACTAGTTACTAAGACTGTATTAGTATTATTATTCTCATCCTTCCTATTACTTATCTCCTCCCACTTATGACTATAACCTTGTTGCTTGTATCTTTATGATTTATATCGTTTTTAGTTTCCTAGTATGATTTGATTGCTTATTTAGTATCCTATGACTATCACTAAGTGTTGTATCATATGATTCTTGATGAATGTACTAATGATGATCATGATTCGTCACTATATCTTTTATTTTCACCAAGAGCTTATGCATTGAAGACAAATTCCTTGTGTGTCCAATCACACTTGGCCAATAAAGAATTCTATTCTATTCTATTCTATTCTATTCTATTCTATTCTATTCTATTCTATTCTATTC